>PVLD010009163.1:0-77500 GCA_004027595.1 Dinomys branickii | reverse complement strand
AATTTTCTATGATACCATAACATAAAGAATATTTCTTATACACTTTTATACTTCTGTTTTTCACATTTAGGACTGTAATGCATTTAAAGTTCTGTTTGGAACTTAGGTAACTGCTGAAAGAACAGATTAAAGACATACTTTGGAATGAGGCATAGTGAGTCTAGAAAAAAATAAGTGGGCTATAAAAGGTATTTTGAACAAAAAGATGACAAACATCAGTAAATCTAAAGAAGCATTGATTGAAGTACTATGGATAGTTATGACTAAGTGGGATTGATAAAACAGTGAAACTGAAAAACATAATAGGCAGCAATAAAACAGAAGGGAAAGATCCATCCTGGAGTGTTCTAAGTTTTGAATGTAAATTGAATCTATTCACCTTATTCTGTATTGATTGACCTTTTTCATGCTTTCCATCTTTTATATCTCTGTAATTTGTCAGATGAAGTTTTCTTGAACTGTACATAATCTTGCAGTTGGAGTTACTGCAATTTTGTATTTTAGTAACCTGTGTATTTAATACACTGTCTTTACTTTTAGAAGTTGTAATTGGTTCCTCCAAGTCTTACCTATTTTTATTATGGAATACAGAATCAGATTTATTTATTTATTTATTGAGACAATGTCTCCCTGTGATTTCCAGACTAGTCTTGAACTTGCAATGCTTCTTTCTCAGCCTTGGAGGTGTACACCACCATGCCTGACTCACTCTTCTACATTTTAAATCTATTTAATTCTGTCTCTCTTTCGGCCTCTATAAAATTATTTTATTATCTGTATTTCTTGAGATTGCTGCTTTCTTGACTTTTGCTGTTATCCTATTATTTCTTTATGCGTTTTTTAGTTTTGGGGCTGGGAGCTCGTCTTTAGCAGAGTTTTAGCTGCTGGGATTCTGTTGAGGGCCAGTTCCTGCAACGTGGTTGTATGACTGCTTTTGTGTTTTATGACTGTGCTCTTGGTGATGGCCCATGCCTCATTATGTTACTTATTAGCTTGTGGGATTTCTAGACTGTGTCAGTAGGTTAGTTCAAATCCAAGTCCAAGTTATTTGTAGTCTGGGGTTTTGTCATCTCAGAGTTTCTGTTTTGTTTTGTCTTTCCCCCTGGAGCTGAGGAGGCTGAGACAGATAAGAATCTCAGTCTTTGTGAGGCATCCTTGTCTGTCCACTCACTGAGGATGTGGTCTCTGAGGGCTTGGGCTCTACGTGGCAATTTTGGCTTGAACTTCCCCCCAGGATGACATCAAGCCATTGCTGTGTGGGAATGAAAACCCAAGCTCTGCAGTGACAAGCTGTTGGTCCCTTCTACTTATGTTTCAGGAAGCACATGATTCCAGCTGCCTCCTTACGCTCCTGTTATTTAACGTAGGGTGTACGTACTGAGAGGTGCATTGTGAGGCACTGTCTGTGTAATGCAGACACAAGAGAGTACACTTAGCACAAACTGAGCCAGCTGTCACCAGGTGACATTGCCTTCTTGGGACCACCTTTGTGTGTGGACTGTCTGCTGACTTAATGCTATGCATTGCGTCACTGTGTTTGGTACCTCAAGTTTTTCTTTCTTGCAAGCTCATCTCTCATATAATTGTGTGTGTGTGTGTGTGTGACTTTTAAAATTATTTCTAAGTACTTCCAGGCAAATATAGTCAGGCAAGAGGTTATCTGAGTCATTCTGGATCATGAGAGTTACAGATCTTTTGACGCTGTTTCCAGCAGTGGCACCCTGTAGGCTCTTGGGTCTGTGAGACCCAATATGAGATTCTCAGATGTTTCAGAGACCCTAGTTGTTGTGGGGAGGCCAGCCCCGTCTGGCTACTGAGAGCTTGTCTCATCTTGCTCATTGAATGTCTTTGGGCCCTCTTTGTCTCCTTTGAAATGTAGCCACCAAAATCTGGCCTTCCCTTCCAACACTCACTTCCACGTGGTGACCCCATGCTTGTCTTTATCCTTTTGTGATCTGCCATGAAGATGTCACCTCCCCTTCATCTCTCTCTAAACTCAAATCAGCTTCTAAAATCTCTACATTTCTTTTAAAGATACCTCTCCTGTCTTCCTTTATTTTGATTTCATTATAAAAACATTCTTGATCTGATAATAAGGCCAAAGCCTGCTTTTCAAGGCCATCAAGTTTCTCTTTGATTATCCAAGCAAATACAGTTCCCAGATGCAGAATCTCCCAAGCACAGGCCTTCAAAAACATGCTCCTCACCTCGGGGTTCGCAGTCATGTTCACAGAGTCACTTCTTTACTCCAGCACAAGACTGAGGCTGATCTTTGTAACATTTGCCCTCACCCAGGCAGTAGTAAATGGGAGGCCCTACTGCAGCCAGGGCAATTTTCTAGGTACTTAGAATTTGCCAGTGAGCCAAATGATTCTTTGTCTGTCATTATTCATAAGATTGTATAATCTTGCTGAGGATGAAGCCAGAATTCCTGTCTCTGAAACCTAAAGTTAGATTCTAATATAATTCCTAAAACCCGTGCCAATTTGAGGTCTCAAGGCATGGGGGTGTTTCGAATAGTCACTGAACAAGCAGCAAAATAACAAAAGCAAAATAACAAGAGTCATCCTTCTCAAATTTCTTGCCACTACCCCCCCCCCCCCCCCCCCCCCCCCCCCCCCCCCGCCAGTGAATTCTGGTAATAGGATTTAGGGACACACACCTATCCTGAACAAGTTAAAGCCAGATATCACAGAGGGCTGTGCAGTGTACAAGGAACTCAAACGCCGTTTACCGGCCCCTTCCCAGCCTCCAGGCCTGCTGGCCTGACGGCAGCAGTGCAGGCGGCTCACTGCTGTTTTGATGTTTAAAGGCCTCTGCAGAGAATGAACCCTTTTCTCCCATAAGCAAACTCTTGCTTCAGCTGCACCGGCTCACTGAGGCCTGTGCCAATGCCCCCAAGCAGCCGGCCAGCTCTCTAAGGCTCCAATTTGTCTTTCTGCTTGTTCATGCCCCAAGTGGCCTGTATTTGCAGCATTTCAGCCTGTTACGAAATACCAAGAGCTCCAAAGACCTGCACAGGGCAGAGTCTCTCATGACCAGCATTTACTACAGTGTAAGCCCAGAGCTTCCTGCCTTCGTGGTTGCAGTCTTCTCTGCAGATGATTTTATCTTCCAAATGACAGTCTTCTTCCATTGCTTAAGGTGACCATTCCGTGCAACAGGTATTGGGAACTTAGGGAGCCCATAAATATATTCTACCTCCTTGTCTGAGCCAAATCAATTGGAAACGAGGGGAAGAAGATTGAGTGCAGCTCTGTAGGTGAGGAGGCTTGCTCATATTTCACTCTGACTTAGAGCACAGTGGAGCACTGTGTTCTAGTTTAGGGTTATCAGAGTCAGCCTGCTCTCTTGAAAGTCTTTGCTTGGAGATACCTGCTCTCTAGGAGAATTTTCTTCAAAATTCACTTTGCTATTTTCCAGGTGCTTCTAGAATTTTCCAGACTCTAACACGCTCTGCTGACAACAGAGATTTTCATGTATTCTTCAGAGTGTGTGAATTTATTTTAAAAGTCAATATTATCCTGGTTCATTTTCAGAGCTTGTACAAAATACACTATTAAGTTGATAACATTATTGAATTCAATGAAACTCTTAAATTTTGCTTACATTTCATATTCACCTGATATACATGTCTCCTGATTATAAGCCAGAGTAGATTTTTACTTTTCTGTTTATTTTGTTGACTAGATAACCCATTGAAGTATAAATTTAAAACACTGCTGCATAGCTTTAGGTGTTAATAAATTAGCTCAGACAAGCAGCCTAAACCCTGTTAGATAAAACTCTAGTCAAATCAAACACCACTCTCTGCCTGGGCCCATGTCATAAGATTAACAACACAAAATCATAATAGGTGAAAATTATAGCAAATTATTAGTTATGGGAAAATGGAAAGAAATGAATACTTCTTAAAACTCAGCTGATAAGGCTTTTGAAAGAGACATGGGAAGATGTCTCTGCCTCATGTAAGAACAGAAATACAAATTATGACTTCAGAAATTTTCTAAGCCTGCAATAATGTACTTAAAAATGAGAGTTGACCGACTGTGTTATCACTACTGTTTCCTGAGAGACAGTTTATGGCAGGTGGTTTTAGGATACATTCCTGAAAAATCTCCAGATTTCAAATATGCAATATAAGCCTTCTTATGAAAACTGCAGAACTTACTCATTTTATAAATGGCACCACACCTATTTTAGACTAAATAGGATTTCCACATTGCAGTGCGGTCAGCTAACAATCAAAGGTAGACACAGGAAACCTCACAGATCAATACATCAGGAACAGATCCAGTGGATTCAAGGGAAGTTTTCTGGCCTCCAGATTCCTTGATGTTTTTAAGTTACCGAGGGCAAAGAAGACGAAGGAGGAGCCTCTAGGAGCCTCCATTTGTGCGAGTTATGACTGCCAACATTTACCACGCTAGAGCTGGGTTTGAGGAAAGCGCGACCGCAAGCAGCTACACCTGCGTGTGTAACCTGCGCGGGGAGGGGCCGCGCTCTCCAGCAAGCCCCAAACTCCGCTGGAGATTCCTCCCAAGAGAGCGGGGAGGAGGTCCGTGAAGGTGATTGCGACTTTGTGGATAGACTCCTTGACCTGTGGGTTGATTCCATCCGCTGTCCCCAGGCCCTGTTGGAGAAACTCTAGTTTGCATTATCTGATGCTGCTGTTTAACAATTACCGATACTCAGTAGATAATAAATCATTTGAAAACAGTTCTGACTGTGGCTCTGAGGGTCACCCAAATTGCCTCGGACCTCCCGCCCCCCCCCCCCCCCCCCCCCCCCCCCCCGTTCTCTCTGTTGCTGGCTGTGAGGTCTTGGGCAAATATCTCCAGTATTCAGAGCTCGGGGCTGTTCAGTGAAATTGGGGATTCCAGGGTTCTTGCAAGGACGTGCAGCATGGCCGGCGTTGTACCTGACGTGCAAGAGGTATTCAGCAAGTGAGAGCTATAACAGGAGAGAAGAAACAGAACAGGGGCCACTTCCCAGGGGCCGGGCTCCCCCCCCCCCGCTGCACTCCCTCCTGGGAAGGAGGGTTGCTGATTATTCTGGAATGAAGGAGAATTCTGCCCAGGAAGGACGGCTGGAGAAAGCAAGAGAGCTCAGCTTCAACTCCCCCTCATCCCGTGCCCGATTCGTTGCCTATAGTGTGTTTATCTTTAAAAGCTTTGATCCAAAATGAGTAATTCCTTGCTCTTCCAAAGTCCAGGCATATTCGGTTCACTCTATTTATGCTCACTGTGTTGTTCTGTTAGAAGAAATCTGACTACCGTTAACACAGTAGCAAAAGCCCTGCTTTTCCTTTCCCCAAAACCTTCGGTGTTCTGGGCTCAGGTCTTTTCTAGCAGTGTTTTTCTTTAGCAGTTTTTGCATCAACTTACCCTTGAAGATGGTGCCAAACAGGTTTGGTTTGAGATGATTCTTCTATATACGGCATGCCGCTTACCCTTGTTTGTCTTCTGCCAGCAGTTAGGTTTTGTGTCCCACATCCCAGGGAGAAATGGACAACAAATTCCCTGCCTGGTGATGCTCTTTAGGGAGGAGAGGGGCTGTGTGCCGAACCTGCCTCAAAGCAGCTGCTTCCAGGGTGGTGGTGCGGTTGCTCCTCACTGCTGAGTCCCAGGCATGCCCGTTGTGTGGGGCGCTGGCGGGCTGCTGTGCTTTCATAGGGGAAGATCTGATGATGCCTCTTAGCCTGTCTGCCGTGACACTTGCTGGGCTTTTCTGAAGCCCAAAGGGAAATCTCACTCCTTGGATCCCTTGCATTATGAATTCTCGCTTATCCTGAATTCCTGGCTTTCTGCGGGCACCAGTCACTCCCTGAGCTCTGCTGTGTCATGGCATCCTGCTGACCTTGGGCTGAGTGGGCAGGGGAAGTCCACAGTGATCCTGTTGATTTCTGCCTCTGGTGGCCAAGGGCCTGCTCTGCCAGCCCCAGATAGTGAGGATGGAAGAAGATGGGTCAGTCTCGGGAATGAGAAGATAATTCAGCTTCGGGCATCTCTTTGAAATGGTGGTAAGAAGCGTAAGTGAAAATCTGCAGTAACCTTCCTAGAGATAATCGTTGATGTTGTGGCTGACAGGAAAACATGGAGCCTGGGCCAGCTTTGGGAGGTGGGTATTGTTCCAACCAGGATGACACTGGATATTGATTCTCCACAGTCCTGGGCTGTAAATTCAGGGTTCTTAATGAATAAGTCAGCCTGGCAGCTGCCTGCATAACAATACTGGGTAGAGATGCCATGGGTGAGTTCTCTGAGGCTGTAGTTTGGGTTGGTGTTCTAGCTAGAATCTGGTGATGATACTTCAGTCTGACAAGCAGGGGTAGCTTTTTAGTGACAGCAGTGGTGAGCCTTCATTGAAATAAATGAACAATGACACTCAGGGAAAAGGGAAGTGACTTGCTTAAAGGCACATGGGACGCAGAGGCAGATCAGAAAATGAAATCCACATTCTGTGACCACAAGTTAATGTTTTAAGTTCAGACAGACTCAGATCTGAATCCCACCTCACCCCCTAGTCCACTGTACGAGCTTGGCCAAGTTACTTAAATTCTTTGTGCTTCAATTTTATCATCCATAAAAGTCAGGATAATAATATTACCTCCCTCACAGATTGATGTGGGAATTAAATGAAATAATAAATGGTAAGTACCTAGCAGAGAGTCTGGCAAATATTAAGCCCTCAATAAATGACAACTATTATTATCCCTTGGCTCACATTGCCTCTCAGACACACTCTCAAAAGCCCAGCAAGTTACTTTAAAACTGAATTCTGAAAGTAGGCCCTTCCTAGTCCCACAGGTAGGAGTTTTCATACGCTGAGATTGGACTCTGAACGGTACTTTGATGCTCACCCTTGGGAAGGACACCAGTTCTAAGACCAACGTAATATCCTGTTGGTCTTAGGGGAGGAAGGAAAGAGCCGCTACATACAGAGAGGAATGGAATGCCTCTTAAAACTCCGCAGATCCCCTCCGGTCCAGTCATCTCAGATTCTCGTCATCTCAGTCTTGCAACTGCTCCTTGCCAGCCCTCACTGGGATGGGCAAGCCCTTGTGAGGGGTGTGAGTGAGCCCTTCCTGACGCGCACAAGGTCGCGGATGGAACTCCCATCTGTTGGATCTCAGAATGTTTCCTGAAGGGTTTTTCCTTCCTTTTCATCCTCCTATTTTCTCCTCTTCTCTCTTCTCACCTTCTTTCTTTTTGTTTCTTTTCCTCCCTCTCCCATCCCCTCTTTCTCTGTATTTCTCTTTTCTTCTTTTCCTTTTTTCCCGGATGGCTATGATTAGAACTACACTAACTGCAGGTGTCAGCATTTGGACCCTGTCTCTGGCTAAGAGCACCTGGCATGGCAGCTGGAGGGCTGGAGTGGCCCCAGGTGGTGCCCTGTGAACCCATGCAGGCAGCTGTGCCCTCCTTCCTGTGCCCAGCAGCTATGTGGCACCATGTGCACCCCTTTGGCCATGTGGCCCACAAGAGGTAAAAGGGCACTGATGTGGAGAATAAAAGTAAAGTTTGAATTGGATACATAATCTCCTCTATGCTGACATATGGTTTAACCAAGGGCAGAACTTCCAGAGAGTGGGGCGCCCCCCTTCCTGGGGAGACAACAGGGCCAAGTGCAGTCAGCAGCCTGCAGCCCTTGCCTGTGCTGTGCCTTGCCTGTGCCCTCTGACACTGACCTCCTCCTCCGGCTGCTGCTGTGTGCACCTGGTCTTCTGCGAGACACTGGTGGATACAGCTGTGCAACACCGGCTAATCACCATGTGCATTTCTTCACACGGTGCCAGCCTGTCCTTTCTCTGCAGATACTAGACCCTTGAATGTACCTGTGTCAGTCCTGAGCATTTGCGGTGCTTGTGACAATTCTTGAGCTTTTTCTGTTGGCACAGTGTTAGAAACAAATCAAATCATCTGGTTTTTCTCCTTGCAGAAAATCATTGCGATGGGCCTAATGTTTATCATGGCAACCACAAATACTCCTGGGATTTGGGGAGAATAATGAAGTACATTATCATATACATGTGATTGCATGCATATAGTTATTAGTGCCACGCAAACTTCGTGTGCAGAAGATTAGTACAAGCAAGCACAACAGCTACAGAATCGAGTTTGTCCAACAGGGGAGACTTATCCTGCCTGCTACCTGGGCTGCTCCGTGCTGCTGCAGAATTACTGGCTTCTATGAGCCCCTCTACCTGGATGTCTTGTGTTGCTCAGCCGAGCCATAGTGATCCATCCCTGGGCAGGGGAACAGGAGTAGAGGCAGCAGCACCTGGTGGGGGCAGGTCATCTGCAGGGCCCTGGTCCTCATTTTTGGCTCTGGTAAACTGGATTTTGACTCGATGCTTTGTGACTGTAGTGCAGAGATCAGATAACTCCCACTGTTACACATAAAGCACTCTGGTTTATATGATGCAAACACTGTTCCTTTGATCATTGCGCACTGTTCTTTCTTGCTGCAAGTATTCTGAGTACCACGACAGCACCAGGCACAAAGACGCAAACAAATATCCAGAGAGGGCCTGAAACCAAAGCACCCCTCTGTCTAGACTCATGCACTACACTCCGATTTGCTTCACCTTTTTCCTGCCCCCAGAACGTCTGAATCCAACTCCTCCTATTAGGCAAAGGCCAGGATCTTAGTGTGGTCTAAAAGAGTAGTTGATCTCTCAAGTGTGTCTTCTCAGGATCCTTTATAAATATGGTTTTTTTCCCCAGAGCAGTTGTTCCTATTGTAGCCCTGGTTTTTCTGCTCAATAATCACACTGAGCCACAGTGGTGCCTATCACTGTGGGTGTGATTTAAGGTTTGCCGTGAACGATGTGTCCCAGCTCTCGAGTCTAGGTAACGCGAAGGAAACATGACAAGCCTCACCTCAAAGTATCTTGTCAGTGACACACAGGCACCTCAGGGACACATCCCATGGTGGAAATCTTTTTCTTCTGAAGATAACTTTCTCCACTTTCATGCACGCATTGGTTTCTTTGACAAAGCTCAGCCTCGTTTTCCCTTATCCTGTGTGGCCTGAAACTCCATAAATGGCACACTCTGTGGCCCAAGTCTCCCTGCGCTTAGGCAGGACTCTCTGCAGGTATTCTAGGCTGATCTATAGTCTGGGAGATTTTTCTAGCCCCTCGTTCTCTTTTCCATCGAACCCCTTATGCGGAGCAAACAAAGGCATCTCTGAACAGTGGCTCCATGATGGGCTGGTCACAGGGCAAACGCTGGGGCCTGTGTGAGGGAATTTAATATCTCATCTTTGTCTCCTGAGAATGAAGAGATGTGAAGTGATAGGTCTTGACAAAAGGACGCCGACGACACACACTCACCACCTATTGATGAACAAAGCAGAATTTTAGATCCTACAGATATCTGATTGGGCATGAAAGGATGGATTGTGGCTCCAGAGGGGACCGAGCTCAGCTGCCTCTGGGCCACTTGAGTGCACATGGCCAGGGACTGTAAGAACACCATTGTCTCTGGAGCACACTGCGAAGAGGCACTTGGGTCGGCCTCCGCACAGAGATGGGGCAGATATCAGGATGCAGACCAGGGCAAGGGTCTGTGCTCTGCCAGACACAGTTTCATGTTCTGTGACAGAGCGCTCACAGTTTGTTTTATGCCATATGACCATTTTGTCCTGAGATACAGTTTTCAGGCCACTTCTGCCGTGTCTTTGATGACAGAACATAGTTGCAAAATAAGAAACATTTGAGAAGGTGCCTGGTGGAAAGAGGAGACTAACTAATCTAAATGTGACAAGACCTGCAGATTTCCATGCTGGCTGGGCTGTCTGAGCTCCTGTCAGCAATATGTGAGCATTCCAGTTGGAATTTTGTACTGTCAGGTTTTCTCCCATGTAAGAAGTGGCATCACATTGTTTTGATTTTATTTTACCGATGACTAGTGTTGAGTACCTTGTGGAATGCTTGATGGCTGTATCAATCTTTTTCTGAGGCTCCATGTTGAGTGTTTTGCTTGTTTGTATTGGATTGCTGTCTTTATTTAATTGTTGTGAATGCTTAGGTGTGGGTCCTATTTTGGGTGAAGGATTTGCACATAAAATAATATAGTAAGACTTGTGCCTTTTGAAGAAAACGGTGAAAGGACACAGGAGAAGGAGCAGCAGGAAGGCCACAGGCAACCACGATGCTTGTCCAGGAGAGGAGTACAGATGGAGGGGGCCTGCCTGTGCACAGCTTATCTGCATGTGCTTAGCACTAACCGGTATGTTCTAGAGAGAGATCGGGAAACACCGCCTGTTCTGTGGACTCCTCAGGGGCTGCAGCTCCTGCTTCTCCTGGAAGAACTTCTCCTTTAAACACTGTGTTGAACTTCCTGTGCAGATGGGCAGAGTCAGTTGTGCCTATGTGGTGGACCTATGTTCAAGTTAGCTTCCTCGTCCATAAAGGAAGGGTGGCAGCAGTGCTCAGGTCACAGAGTGCTCCTTAGGGTTAAATGGCTAACAGAGGTAAAGGGCTGAGCATCATGTTCTTTACCACAAGGTCACGTTGTATTCATTGCCAGTAGGGCTGGGGATTCTATGCAGGAAGAGTGTCAGGGAACAAGCCTGATGGGAGGTCATCTTAGGGGCTACAGGGTGGTGGCTGTCTTGCTGGGGATTTGGGACAGCCAGCTGGGTGCTTCTTGGGGCACAGGTACTGAAGTTAAGACAAAGGGAAAACTTGGAAATGCAACTTGTTACTGTAAATAAAGATTCCCATTTAGACCATTGTGCCTGACAGCCGTGGCTCCAGGCACCACTGTGGCCATGACCCAGACCCGCTCACATGGCTCTGGTGCTCCGGAGCTGAGCCGGCTTCTGTCCAACTCTGTCCACATGTGACAGGGATGGAGCGTGTCAGAGGTATGCTAATGAAGGAACTCTGCTGTGCTGGGATGTCGCACAATGAGGCACACATGGCTGGGAGCAAAATAATCGGGCTCCATTTCACATGGCTATGTGGAGACCCTCTGTGTCCCTGGACATCTGAGGACTTTGATTCGTTCATTGTAAAGCGAAGGCTTTGACGTCCTCCATGGCTCGAGGTCCTTTTGCGAGCTCTGTTTTCATCTTAGAGCTAATATTAGTTGATTCAGCTGTGGCTTCCCCCCTTCCGTTCATTCATTTGCACAGGACACGTGTTTTGAATCCCTACTGTGTGCATGATACAGAGTAGCCACTCTGTGCGCAGACATGAATGAGCCATTTCATCTCCCTTGGATGTTAGTGACAAGCAGTTCTCTCACACGCTGCTCTCTCTGAGGGGCCTGTGCACACTGTGAGGGGCACAGGGGATGCACACCCCCTATCTTGTCTTCCCTCCTTTCTCCAGGCTGTCCCAGGACAGAGCAGACCTACTTAGGTGGTGCCTGCAGCTCTGACCTGTGAATATCAGGTGTGTCACCTGCTGCTGTGCTCATCTTACACCTGTGAGCTGCATTGGACGACATCTAGGATCAGTCACCAGGATGACGCAGACACTTCTGAGGTCAGCAAGTGAGGTCTTCTCATGTTCACGGCTTGTGCATCGCTTACTATAATGCAAACAACGGCATATCTGTTGGAGCTGCTTCATCTCTCCTCAGAAACGAAGGGCCGTGCACACGTCTCGCTTTGATGGAAATGTGGTATTATGTGCACCTGTCCCCACGGGGTAGTGTGACTGTGTTTATACTGCATTAATACAAAAGCACCTAGAGGAGAGTAGGGTTGGGCGCTGGGATCCCTTTCAGTTGGGGACAGAGGCTGGAGTTTGGCTCAAACATTTTTAATATGGCACCATTGTAGGACTGGAATGTTCTTTCTGCTTATCCTCGTTTGTTCATGGCAATATGCGAAGGTAATACAAATGCCTCAGATTTTCAGGTTTATGAGTAAAAGTGAGCAGATATTCCACATGAGAACATGCCCAGTATTCTTTTATTGGATGGAAGGGGGTCCCTGTGCCCACATATATTAAAGTGTGCACCTGCCTTCAATAAGCCCGAATCAGCATATGTAAGTGAACTGCATGCCAAATTCGCCTTGTAAATCAAGAATAAAAAGAGCAGACGTGTTTCTGCGCAAGGGAAAAAGTGAAGAGGTTCAGTGGAGATTTGTGAGCTGAAAACAATCAGTAGATGCAATGAAAACCTCTGAAACATTCTGAGCATTTGTAGTAGTTTTCAGATTTCAATATTTCAGAAATATAATAAATTTTGTTAAGTGCTCAAGGACTGTATGGAGTTATGATGTCATAGGTTGTGCTGTTAAAAAATAAAACTGGCTCCATCTGCTGTCATGGAAAATAGAAGGCAGATAGGACTCATCCACATAACCTGGTCAGATAATTCATTTGAACTGTTTAAGAAAATGGATCGTTTTCTATGGCTGCCTCCTGGTTACCTGTGTCCTTGGGCCTGACTCACATCTTCATAATGGACTAATAGGGAATATGATCGCACTTTTTCATTCACTGATGAGCAATTCCCTCTCTCTCTCTCTCTTTCTCCCTTTCTTTTTCTTTCTTCCTTCACTGTGGGGGTGATGGAACCCTGGGCCTTGTACACGCTGGGCAAATGCTCTACACTGAGCTACATCCCCAGCCTATGAACAGTTTCTGATGCTGTATCTGTTCCTGTGCAATTTTATGTACTTAATTTTTTATTGTGATTATCTGTGTGAAGCCCAGAGTCAGAAGGGCACAAATTCACAGGACAATTTATAATTTTGGGGAGGGGGAGGAGAGAGAAGGGGAAATAGATGTGGAAGTGGGAGATGCATACCCATTTCTGGCCGCTTAGAATGATAAGAGTTTGCGCACCTTGTCTGCTGTGTGCACATGAAGCTGCAGAAATCTAGAAAGCAAATGAAAGCAGGGTACACTCAGGATGGGAGAGAATAAAGCTGTGATTAAACTCACCCAGTTTTGTTGGGCTCCATGAATCCAGACAGTCTCTAAGCCTTCTTTTACCACTGCTGGTTAGAGATTCTGAGTCAAGAGATACAGAATTCTGATACTCTGACATTGACAAACCAACGTTGGTCCTTAGTTCGCAGTCTGGGAAGCTGTCAAATCAGATGCGAGGGGCCAGGGCGAGAACCAGATGTTGTGCTTGCTTGTTCACGATAAACCAGCTACCCCTGAGCACATCTCTTCACACAGACCTCTGCCAACCCAAGTTCTTGTCCCTTTATTGATGTTAGAGAAAGGAACTTCCTGAGGAATCCAAAATACATTCTTTGTCAGGCTGTGTTAATTATTGTTTATAATCAATGAACACAGTTTATATCCAGATCTGCCTTGGAAAGTCGGTACAGGCAGAGGGAGACATCTGTGGTGGATTTTTCTCTAGAAATCTTAAATCATCATTATGTTTTCATTTTCCCATCAGGAGGATGCCACTGACCTTTCATGGGCCGGTCACCTTCAAACTGCACATTAATTTACCGTGGGACCTCTGCAGAGAGCACAGGCAGGGAAAGTTTGGGGGCACATGGAACACTAAGCGTCTGTATTTAAATGGGAGCAGACAGTCTTTTAATGTCTATGGATGGCCATATTGATGTGTTAGTGTTTATTTTCATAAGCAAGGCCTGTCCAACAGTTCTAAGCTGTTGCATTTTAGTCTTGCAAAGAGAGCATAGACTTTGTTTGAGGTTACAGGAGAGGATGCCACAAAGCTGTGCACACGCTCAGGGGCTGCTGCCACGTCTCAGCATGTGGGGACTGGAGGGAGCGTGGCTGAAACAAGTCTCTGAGAATGAGATCAAGACAGGTTCATGAGGCTGGAAACCATGGAAGAAGCCAGAAAAGCCTCCTGGAAAGATGGTGCATGGGCCAGAGCTCGGGTCTGGGAGGAAAACCTGGCTTTGCACCCCGCATCCGTGACCGTAGTCAAGCAGCTTACCCCATGGCAGTTTTAGTTTCCTAAAACTGTGGTCAAGTAAGCGGTGAAGTAAGGAGGCTGGCAGTAAAGACCCTGGGAGGCTGTTTAAGGGTGAGGCCAGAAGCCCTGGCATCTTTGGGTCACTCAGGCCCTGGAGGATGAGGCTGGCTCCTGTGTGTGATGGAGGGCGCCCTCGTATTGTTGTGGCTCTGAGGAGGAAGTGCCTTTCCCTCCTGTTACTGTCTCCACCGTGAGGCCACACCTTGAGAGGCTGCTGGGTGTTCAGGCAATAAGGACAGCGGTGGAAAGGGGACTTGGGGCCTTGTCAGTACCCAATACTTGGTGCAGATCTTCTTGAACAGAGCTCAGTGCTTTGTGGTAAGAGCATTCATTAGTGAGTTCACTCAACAAATACAGTCTTTTGGTGTCCTCGCAGGATTGGTTCCAGGATCTCAACATCTGTGGATGCTCAAGTCCTTCTGTAGAATGGTTCAGCGTTTACCTAGCTACGTACACTCTCCTGCAGACCTAGACATCATCTGCAGATGACTTGCAACACCTCATGCTATGAAAGGCTGTGGAGATAGTCATACTGTGCTGCCCAGGCAAGAATGGCAGGAAGACACCTAAACCTGTGCAGGGTGAAGGGCTGACAGTATTGACCGACCCCTTGGTATGCAACTGGCATTGTTTTGTGAGCAAAACAAAGTCCCCGGCATCATGGAGTGTACCTGTTGGTGTGGGGAGAGGGAAAAACACACAGGACGTCAGAGGGTAGCTATTGCAGACGATGAATGCAGAGTAAATGGGTAAAGAACACTGGAAGGGGGATGAAGTGCCCCTTACCTGTGGTGGTCAGGGCAAGGGCCTCTGGCTAGGAGACACCTGAGAGGCGGGAGTCAGCTAGGAGGGTGCCCGAGGAAGAAGCCTTCCAAGCTAGACGGGAGGCAAGTGCGGCGTCTGGAGGCAGAAGGGGGCTGTGTGTTTGAAAAGGCTTGGAGGAGCAGGGTGTGGGGAGCAAAGGGAGCTGGCGGGAAAGACTTTCAGTGTGGTGTCCAGGACAGGAGGACCAGCACAGGGCTCTGGGTCTCCCTTCAGAGGAGGATAGGCAGCAGTGGGAGGTTCCGGGGCAGGTTGGGCTGAGGAGTCTTGGGGAGCTGTTGTGATGAGTCAGTGAACAGGGCCATGTGAGGGGGTAGAAGTGAAGATAGCAGCGTCAGATCCAGGATAGTCAGGGCTGCATGGGGATCCAGGTACTGTTGGGTGTGAGTGTGAATGAGAAAGAGTGTTCAGGGATGGCCCTGTGCTTTGTGGCTTGGGCGTGGAGGTACTTGTGTGCACTTTAGAGATGCAGGGTCACAAGTGTGCTGGGCCTTGGGCACACAGGCATGGAGACACCTGTCCCAGATGCGGCCCTGTGAGGCTACGGGTTGCTGTCGCACGGACACTGGCAAGTCTCTTTGCATCTTACTGGGGTCTGAGGGAGGCATTAGCACTTGGAGTAAGGAAAGGAGCCAAGGACTTCTGCTAGCACCCTTGCCCTTCATAGCCGTCTCTGCCCACTGTCTGTCACCAGGAGCGGAGGACACGCAATCCCACACAGATGCCAGCACGGGTCCCGCATGCAGGGAGAGTGCGTGGACACCCGGCCATCCCAGCCCTGCCACTGCTGCCTCGGAGGGAGAGGACTGGGTCGCAAGGAGAGGCTTTGGGGACCGCTGTCAGTGCTCCTTGTGTTCTGTGCCGCTGGAGTTGGGGTGTGTGAGGTCACGTGTGCGTTTTGATGAGATTTACGGTGAAGCAAAGAGGAGCTTGAGCCTTAACGGGCGATCCAAGACAGGCCGGTTTCTACTGCGATGACATTATACTCCTGATGTATCTCCGAGTCTGAATAATATGGAAAGAGTGAGCAACTCGAGCGAGAGCTCTACCGGCAGAGTGGAGAGTGTTGGATTTGGAGGAAAGAGACCTCATAAGATTTTCCTATTTGCCTTTAAAGAAAGAATCTGTCTATAAAGGCAGAAAGGTATAGCTCTCCAGATGTTTTGAAACAATTGGTTATGTATTAAAAATGTAAGCTACTGTTTTGGTCTTTGAATGGGAAATAAAATGACTTCTGGTTGTTTCTGAAGCCACAACAGGATCAGCATATGTTTTCAATGACCATGGTCTAGCAGGCATTAAGTTCTAACTATAAATTATTTGCTGTAAATGGAAAATGTGTTGTGTGAAAGAGGTAAGGCGAGATCTGTGGCTGTGTGTCAGGTTCGTGAAGTTTCAGGCTTGGGTTTGTGCAGCGAAGGCCTTAGGTTTGTAGTTTTGTACCAAAGGCTAAAAAAAGTCTCATGAGCTAGGAACACGCTGTGGAAAAAGCTGGGTAGAAGCAAGCGCTGCGGACCACCTACGGCGTGACATTGCTGCAGATGAAAGTGCGTTACGTTGTGGGAATGGTGACCACAGCCTCCGGCTTTAACCCCAGTGTCGCGCCTCACGTTAGGAATGAGAAAAACAATGAATGTGATTTAGTTCCGCTCCAATAACTCTGGAACCTCTACCATTTGTTTTATGCGATTCGGCTTTTGCGTTCAGATACCGTATGTGAGAGCAGAACCCACCTTTGCGGCTCGGAAATGCCAGGGAGCTCTAAATGCACAGCAATGTCTGAAAAGCAGCATTTACTGCTTTTCATGTTCTAGCAAGGTCAAAAGAGCAATTTCCTTCTTCTTTTATTCTGTTTAAGACTCATTCTCTTGCTCATGTGCCTGCATTCATAGTTAGTAGCTGTCATGTTAAGTGCATTTGCCCTTAAAAAAAGCACTTTCCTTCTTAATTTTTAGCTTTTGCAATTCTCAAAGCAGGCCAGAAAAAAAATTCTTAATATCCTAGACAAATGGAAGCAAAAATTGTCATTACTTTTTTAAATCTCTACATAAATCTCTGGAGCATTTTTCAGTATGTTTCAAATGGCCAGTTAAATACTTTCTATTTCTTCTCATTCATATCTGATAAAAAAGCAAATAAATAGCTTCAATTTAAATCACAGGAATCCCTGAAAATGTTAGTGCCTATCCATCATCTTTATTCACAAATAAAGGATATATATATTACACAGTTTTAAGGGGAGAATGAAATACATGCTATCATGGCTGATTAGCTACAAAATCCATAAAAGGCTAGGGCAAATTAAAATCAAATTTTAAAGAATTTATTTCATTTTTTCAATTACATAAAAACTCAAAACAGACCCATCCACGCTGTGAATCTGATTTTTGTCTGGTGGCAGGGCAGTTGGTATTCTGGGGCAAAGGCGGAGGAAAGCTTGAAGCAATCTGATGAGATTTCCTGACTGGGATCCGTTCAGGCTGCCCACCTCGGGGCTGCGTTGGCTTTTCCATTAGCGGTGCAGCCTGTCTGGAGCGAATGACTTTGCCATGGGTATTTGTCTCTGAGCCTTGGGGCTGGGCTGATGGCTTACAAAGCACCGGGTCCCTTGCAGAAGATGCTTGTGGGTTTCAGGAAAGGCCATATGGGAACATGTTGCATACATGCAAACAGACACGGGAACACATAATACATGCCCTGTGTACACATACACCCACAAGCACCCACACGGGCACATTACACACCCACTAGTGCACACATGCTGCTACGTACATGCACATCCATGCACATGGATGCACAGGTATACATGCATACTCTGCCTGATTGCTCGTACAGTCTGCCAGCTGGCTGCACTGACATTCTTAGTAGTTACAACTCTGGCTGGGTATCTTTGAGAGTTCAGATCCTTATTCATGACGCAGCTTCATGAACACCCTGGTCTACAGTAGGGTGGGGAGGTTTTGGTACCCTAGGCATAGTCCTTGGATGCCCATGACTAGAGAAACTCCTGGCAGCGTTACACTAAGATGTTGGTACCATGGTGGGTTAAGCAAGGGTCAAATGCCTGGCTCTGCCTGAGCAGTGGCCCCCCAGACTTCTGTCAGGCCCCTCAGCGGACTATCCTAGCAAGTGTTCTCCATTTCCTTGGCCATGGCTTATTGACCTGTATATCTGCTCACTAGTTTATTATGGTTTCTTCCCATATTCCTACCTTTACTTCTCTGGGTCTGAATGAGGTCACTTCTGCATTGCTTGTTGTTTACTAGGAAACAGCCCATGGTGAGCACCCCTCCCCCCACGAGTCCCTTCACACCCTTCCCCAAGCCCTGGTGGCCTGCTCTGGATTGAGGAGCAGGTACCTAACCTGATCTGCCTTAGGCTCCTGGGGCATTGGGACCCAGGGTCTCTGTGTGGCTGGTTCTGAGAGAGATCAGGAACAGTGGGGTACCTACTTCTCCTAGGGTCCATAGAGAGAATGAGAGGGAGCCAGGGGAAGAGCAGGGAAACCGCGTAGCCAGGGGAGGCAAGAATGCCGGCTCCTACGTGCTCAGTCACTGTGTGGCTACTTGCATCCCAGGCAGCCTTACTCCCTGTGAGTGCAGTGCGGACCATCTGCATTCATTGCCTCCCCTCTAAAGACAGAAGAGAAGCAGGAACCAGTGGAGGTGGCCTTTGTGATCTCCAGAGAGAAGTGCAGGCTGCAGAGACAGGAGACGCCCTGTGCCCCTCCCCTCTCTCCTGAGCCTCCTGGTGCTGTGCCCTAGCCTTCAGGAGTAATCTTGCTGCACCACTTGGACAAAGCAAAGGGCTATGCAGAATGGGCAAAAGGAACATTCCACAGAGCAAACTTGTGCTTGAATACTCAAAAAGAGGTGATTTGCTTTTCCAGGAATATCTTCCTGTCCAGGAGAAATCCCTTCTCCACTGAAGTTTGTTTCGTGCGGAATGTCCTAAAACTGGCTTTCACCATGGGGAGGAATTCCCATGGTTTTTGATGTCTCAGAACTCAGGACGGGGCTGGGCTGGATGAGGACAGAAGGCTAATAGGAAGGTCTGTGCTGGCCTTGGGTCCACAGCAGCTTTGGGGCGAGGGGCAGCAGGCTGATCCCGGGCTCCTTCATGCCCGTACCGCCAGGTTGCAGGAACAACAGCTGGTTGTGGGTTTGGGACTGTTTTGTTCCTGAGAAAACTGGATGCCAAAGTGTCCCTGTGACTTCTTCAAGAATGTGCCAGTGGCCGGACTGTTCCCATCCCCGTTGGCCGCAGAAACAGGGTGGAACCTCAACTTGATGGCACCGTGTTGCCTTTGGAATCACAACCGCTGGAAATTTCTCGTCAGGAAATCATATAAGGTGACCAAAGGAAAATCAGTGGTGGTGGCCATTCCTCCTCCCCTTACGGCCTCGTCGCTCCTCTGGAACTCAGCAGGACAGTCTCTGTGTTTGCCAGGAGGCTGAGCATCAGCACAGGGAAAGCCCAGAATCTCAGTGTGAAACTGAAAGTGCCCTGCCAGTGGCCGGGCCCAAGGAGCCCCCTCGGGCCCCTCTCGGACACTCCCCATGCTCTGCTGTGCTCAGGATCCCAGAGAACTCTTCCCACCCCTTTCTTTTAAAAAATTATATTGTATCTGTGTTAACAGTCCGGTCCTCCAGGCCACCCTGACCCAGTGCGTCCTACTGCATCAAACAAGGAGATTCTCTCCCATTGGTGGCAGTGCCAGGAGCCTGTTGGTCCTGAGCAGCCCATTTCTACCCCCAGCACTGCTGGAATTCAGGGAGTGTTTCTGGAGGGTTCCCGAAATGGAAGGAGTTTGCTCACAGGCTTCATATAGCTTGGGAGACATGCGGGTTTAAGCCAAGGGGACCCAAACAGCTGCCTGTATTTTCCTATGCGCTGGTTTCCATGAAACCCAAACAGCACTCACAAAGAAGGGAGTGGCCCGATATAATGGGCATCTCGTTGACGCACTGACTTCATCAGATCTGTGACACCTAGCCAGGTGCTCATTTATGGGGCTGTGCGAGACTAATGGCTAAGGATTGAGGCCAATCCACGTGACCACGAGGAAGTTTTGGAGACATGCCCAGCGTGGAGTGCGGGGTGAGATGCCCCAGGAAGACCAGCCCAAGTGGATTCTTTGGGCAGACAGCAGAAACCTTGACAGTTTTCAGTCTTGTCTAGAGCTGGGTATTTTGGTGTTGAGAGCAGTTTGCAGTTCACCTGTGTTTGTGGGGCGTGGGGAATGGGCTGATGGGAGGGGTCTGGGCCAGGCAGGGAGGACCACTGGCATTTGATCCCACGCATTGATTGTCTTGGTCATGCTGGCAAGAAAGCCAAGGGGCTTCCTGAGAAAAATCAAAAGCCAAAACTCGGTTTTATACAAAATCAGGTAGACACTTCTGAGGTTCCAGATTAGCAGAGCCAAATGTCGAACCATTGGTGCTTCCTCAGTGAGCAAGTACATAATCTCCAAAGCTTCTAAAATCAACATTTGAAGAGTTCATGGCCTCCAGCAAAGCCAGGCTTTGCCTCTCTTGCTCAGTTTGGAATCGACCTGCAGTGCAGCAGCAGCGGCGCTCTCCCAAAGGCCCAGGGGAGAAAGAGGAGGTGGCCTGGATGCAGGAAAGATGGGCAGATCTTTGCCCGCTCCCCTGTTTTTGCTCATAGCTGAAGACAAAGCAAGTGCTTAGTCACAGAGACTGCTGGGCAGAGAGAGGGAATCAGCAGTGCGGTTGGAGCCAGAATGAAGCATGTTTTGCTTTGTCCAGTTCACAGTGCTTACGCGGTAGAGGGGGAGATTAAAACCAGGGCAAAACAAGCTCTTCTCCACAGAGCAAAGGAGGGCACAAGAGACAAAGAGCAGGCAAAGGCAGGTGGGAAGAAGAGAGGTGACAATGTGGATCAGGGTTTTATGATTGTGAAAGCTTTTTCGAGAAGCCGCCGGACAAAGCAATAGGAAGAAATAAGTTTCCAGGAAGCCCTGGGTGGAAAAACGTCGTTAGCAGATCAGCTGGGAACACAGCCCAAATCAGAGGTTTAATATGCAAGCCCGTTTGCCTACAGCAGCCCCAAGGTGTGCCCCAGAGGAATTCCAGAGTGCGCTTTACCTACCATGATCCTTAGGTGCTGTTTGAAAAAGCAATTCAATCGTGCGTGTGATATAGTACCGGCGAGGCACTGTGGAGGGCCATCTAATCTTAGAGAGGATGAAAGGCAGCGTCTCTGTAGGTTCATCTTGTCACACACTTCAGAACAGTGTCTGAGATGAGATCTGTCCCTGGTGCTGGTCCTGGGCCGTGCTGCCCCCTCTCTCGGTCTAGGGGGGGGGCAGGTATCTTGTTTCTCCTTGTACTTGACTCAGTTATGCTTTCTTTAAGCTGTAGAATATTGTCTCAGCCCTTTCTATACTTTCACTGACATTTTTAAATTTTGGAACTTTCTTATTCACGTTATTAATACAAATTTTAAAAATACTATTTTAAAAACACTTTTTTCTCCCCAAAACATGGAGCTGATGGATGTGGTGAATCTAGAACCTGTCTGCACTCTGAAGGATGGGTGGACCAAGCAGTCACATAATTTTTTGGAAGTAGCAAGCAAGGCCAAAGGTAAGGCACAACATGAAAGAAAATAGAACTTTGCTGTACTTGTGATTGATACTTACATCATGCGGTAGATATGCAGAAATGATGATAAAATGATGTAGTAGTGGGCTGTAGTCATAGCAAGGATACTAAGTGGAAAGTCCTGTAGAATTGTTATGTAAGCATCTGCACCTTGAAGTAACAGTTTACTTCAACATATTGACGTTATTACCAACCATTGTTTTGCCTTGTAATGTTTAAGAAACTTTAAAAATTCAATCATTGTTTGTTTTAGAACATTTCCATTTTGCTTGTGATAATTTGAAGTTTCATTAGGACTGGTGAGTCGTAGGTCTGTTCTTATTATCCACCAAAATCTGGGGTGGGGCCCTGCCCCTTGGCAAAGACCATGTAGCTCAGGCAAGGCATGGTGATTTGGATTAATTTCTCATCTTTAGCTGTGGAGCTGTGTTAAGCACCAGGTGTCAGGTGGGATGGTAATGTAGATGTCTGAGTCAGTGGTTCTCAAAATGTGTGCTTTGGGACTTGTGGGAAATGCAGGCTCTTAGGTCCTGACCCAGGGCTCCCAAGCCTACAGTGGGATCCACCAGTCTGTTGGAATTCTCCTTCCAGGTGATTCTGATGCCTGTGAATCGCCTTTCTGAACTGCTGTTTTCCCAGTTTTCTGTGGTGGAGGATTCCCTGAGCTCTTGTTAAAATATAGTTTTTGTTCTGTAGGGCCTCGGTAGGGTTTGAGTTCCTGCTTCTGTAATGTGTTTCCAGGTGTGGTTAAGGCTGTGGTGCCAGGGATTACCTTAGAGTAGTTGGTTTCTGAAACACCATGATCATTACAATATGTATCTTCCACTGTGAATGGACTATAACATTCTAATTTGAAGTCACTCCCGTATGTTTAGGCAGCATGAGTCAAGATCTAAAATAAATGCTCTCCTTGAGTGAACCAGATAAGGTGGTGAGCTCCTGATGGGAAGCGTTTGAAGATCTAACTGTGGTTGTTGGTCCATTTCTCTTTGACATTTAGTAGGGATTTAACAATTGCTAGTGGGAAGAATGAATGGGGACCTCGTGCTACTCCAAGAGCGCTTTGCCAGAGCTGTCAAGTAGCACCATCTGCTGAACCTTTTCTTTTTACAAAGAACTGGACTGGGGCAGCATAAGAGAGGTGTGCATGACCCCAAGGACCTGAGAAAAAGCCAGAAAGTTCTTGGCACTTGAGTCTTCCAAAGATGCTTTTGCTGCTGTCAACACTTGGCTCATTTTACCCTGCTGGCTCAAGCTCATCCGTTTAATCAATTTTCATTTATTTAATGTCTTGGTGCACTCAGCACTAGTCATTTTTTGCTAAACCTCATTTCTTCCTCCAAACACTTCCTTTAATTACAGTTGAGGCAGAAATGCACAAATCTTGGCTGGGCAAGAATTCCCCTGGGCCAGTCACTGGCAGCCTCTGTGTGCAGGGAAGAAATCAAGGACACTCGCCCTTGTCCCTGCTCTCGATGGCTTCCGCCCTCCTCCCCTCACCCATACCATTTGCTTTTCTAGGGTTTCACCCTTTATCTTAGACCAATTGATCCTCCCACCTTCAGAAGGTCTCCACCCATCTTGTCTGACCATTGATTCATTCCTCCGTGCTCTCAATGCACTTTTGTTGATTAGTAGTAGATGTTAATCTTTTTCCACAAGAGTCTTACAACAACACAGTGTTTCTTTTTAGTGTTTTTCTCTTCCAATTAACAAGGTACAGGCCAGTGGTGGTGAATCCATGGCACACATGTTGCAGCAGGCTGTTTGTATCACTGAAAGCTCTAAAAGGTTTGCCACCCCTGATACAGGCTGTTGGTCCCCTGGCTTTTGTAAATCTCAGGGCAGAAAGTGTGTGGGGGAGTCAATTAAAACAGGAGATTTATAAATGCTACGCTTTCCAATTGGAAGGATTCTCAGAGGGTTGGATTGTCTCGGGGCCCAGGGTGGGGGGCTGCGGGCAACCTTCCCTGTTCAGTTCCCACCCTGGCTGAGTGATGTGCTACAAGTTGCTGCTAATTCATGCTCCCTGCCTGCCATGATCCCTGCCTTGTGCTTCAGTCTGTACACTCAGCTTGAGGACAAGCTTCTGGAACTTTTTTGTCAAAGCAATTTGTTTTTCCTGTACTGAAAGTATCTCCTAATACTTAGGAAACAAAATGAAAAAGAAAAAAGAACTTAAAAAAACTTTCAGCCTTTTAGTTTTTAGGGCCACAAAATGTTTAATTCCACAAGAATCAACCCTCTAGGAAGACAAGAGGAAGACAGTGTGTGCTCCCTTCCCCCGCTGCACTACACTGCTGGAGAAGCTGGGCCAGACAGCCTTCCTCAGTTAACCCTAGCAGCGCTGCTGCTGCCGGTGTTGAGTTGCAGGCCTCTCCCTGTGTAACCTTAGCAATGCTCCACACAGTGACAGAGCGCAGCAGACATGATTTGTCAGCCTTCAGCTCATGGAAAATTTGACCTCTTTCAAAGACAATGGCAGCAGGCCCTCCAGCAATTCCTCACCTGTTTCACATATTTTCTATAATGCGTCTATAAAATGCCTCCACATCAGTGCTCTAGCGAGGATGAGAATTTGATTTCACAAGTAGAAAAATATTTGAAGGAATGCTCAGCAGTCAGGTCAATCCACATTTGGATTTGTGGGGTTGTTTTTAAAAACATGATATGTGGACTTCCATTACTTTGTAAATACGTACTGTGAACTTTACAGCTAACTTCTGGCATGTAATGTGGCTAAGCTATGGTTACTTTCTGGATCAGAATTTCTTGCATAGATTCTCAACCTTTATCTTGCAGAAATATACATTTTTTCCTCATCCTTTGACCCTGAAACATTCTAATTTTTACAAAGTGAGGCTCACATCCTGAAAAGTGCTGGTGCCTGTCTTGGGCTATGCAAGACACTCCAAGCCCAGAGCTTGCTGAGGGTGCAGGGGGCAGCTAGGAGGGGGAGCAGCCTTCCATCTGGCTTGCGTGCCGGAGGGGGTGTCAAGGACGCAGTGACTGAGTGTGGCTGTTCTGAGGTCTCTTCAGTGGCTGGTTGCCAAGGTCTGCTGGGGCTGCTGGGTCCTCACCCCGAACCTCCTGGGGCTCAGGCTGGTGAGGCGCTCTCAGAGGGTTGGACTGCAGCGCCCTTCCCAGCCTGTCTGGATTCTCTTGCAAGGTCTGCCTGTTTTCCTCAACAGCCCTATCTCCCAGCCACCAGCCTACAGTCTGAAAAACACAATGAAAGTGCAGAGAAAACACCACACCCCGGACCTGAGGGCCCTTCGAGATGCCTGTTAGGTTCATCTCCCGTTTTTTCCTTCCCCAAGGACTTCCCTTGGCCTTGTCCCACCCAATTCCAGGGACCTTAGCACAAGCAGAAGAAGCTTATGTGACCTCATAAATTAAATATAGGACTTCCAGAAAGGAAATGGATCATGCCCTCTGCACAAGATTCTGCATTCGAGCTAAGCTAATAATAGCCTGTGACTGGCGTGCTGAGGGCTTGACTCCCCTAAAGCTGTGACACAAAGAATCCGTGTACTGTCCCTGATTGTCACGTCACCTGGGGGGGGGTCCTATGGTGAGCCCACTTCTTGTGTCTAAAATGTGCACTCTGGTCTAACCTGGCACAGTTGCTGGTACATCTGACTACTCTGCTGTAGAGCAGCAGAACTTTGCGCTGTGAAAATATGCTATGAATTCACTTTCCAGAGCGTTCTGTGCAGTCGAAACCACACCAGGTTAGTGGTTTCCTTGTTTTCCAAGGATGCTTTCATTTGGAGTGATAACCTAGTTTTAATTTGTTTCTCTAAAGAGGCTTAAAGGAGGTGGCTTCTCCACATTTGCTCCCACACTATGACGATTGTTCGGTAAGGTTTTGTCTTGGACGAAGCTTAAGTAGAGTGGCACAGAAACAGATTTACAACAGCCCCTGGACTTGTCCTTCGTGCTACAGCGATTTCCTCTTAGAAAGCTCTTCCCTGAAAGTAGCCACTTGCGGTCCCAGGCCCCTTTCCCCAGCCTGGCTCACTCTGGCCTCCTCACTTTGGGCAGCCTGCAGTGACTCACAGGTGGCAGCTTCACTGCTGCAAAGGACCCTGGGTGGCAAGGCCTGTGAAGTCAAAGCAAGGACCTCTTTCTGGAGGAAGCAGGGTCTCATGTATGTGGAAATTCCCAGTTGTCCAGTGAGTGGGGGAAAGGAAGCAAACCCTGGTTGGAGATTGATCTCGAATGTTGCTTTGAAACCCTGTTGGTGTTTGGCCCCTCACACTGGTCTTCTGCAAGTTCCCGACCCTGGCTGTCATTCATCCCCTCTTTACCTTTCCTCAGAAGTGGTTCTCCTCAGTGTACAGACTGGGCAAAGCATGAAGAAAGTCTTCTGTATTCTGGATCATTTACCTTCATCTAAACATCAGGCTGGCATTTCCTAAGCCCAGACTCAAGGGCAGAAAGAAGTTGGCACGTGTAGGGTATCGACGTCGTGCCCTTGGCTTAGCCTCTTGGGGCTGGCTGTGCTGCTGGTGCCCGCTCTATCCTGCTGTCCAGGCTGCAATTCCAGAGGGCACTTGTGGCCACACCAGCCGGAGCAGTACTGCTCTCCAGCTGTGGCCTGGGATGGAGATGTGGGAATGCATTTTTTCCGCAGTGGTGGCAGCAAGAGCAGCGAGGGGTCTTGCAGAATTTACTCCCCGCCTGGCTCCTTCTCAGACTTCTCGGCTGGCGCTTCTGCAGAATATTGCTGAAGAGGACAGGCTGACACCCTGTTGGCTGAGTTGCTGGATGCCATTGTGTTTGGACTTGCTTTTGATGGCACAGGCTTTATTGGCTCTGGGTGTCGAGTTTCTGTGCAAACCTTCGGTCGGGTGGGTGCTGAGTGAGTGAATTCAGTGTCCGCAATGTGACTTTGCCATATCTCTTAATCCTGTGAGGGATGGATGAAGCAGCCAGAAGTAATTAGGATCTGTCAGGACAAGAGGAGTCTAACTCTCCTCCTAGGCCAATCCACAGGCAGGAGGAGTTCGCTATCCTCGATGTCCTCCTATGGAGGAGGAGCAAGGAGGGACGCTTTCTTTCTCTCTTCCTCTCATTACTAATGCAGACAGTGCCCTGAGCTTCTGGGTCTGAAATGTGGGTATAGTGAGAGGAAGACATTCCATTCTGTCTCAGAGTGGGGAGGGGCGCACTGATCACCACGTCGAGAGTTTCCCATGAAGCAGTGGGTGTTTGGGAGGCTTTGGGCTGAGACCACGGGATTCATAGCACAGAAGAAGGTGGAAAGAGGGCATCAAGGAGGGTATTGCATCAGGGGTCTCTGTCCAGCTGGTAATCACTGGTATAGGTGAGAGGGAAAGACAACCTCTTAACACCTGCTGTTTCTTTTCCACTTTTTAAAGTCATATGAAAATTAATTTATAATACCATTTTTTGGCTATAAAAATTAACTGCCTAAAAACGCAGCATGAGATTAGTAATTTAGATTAGATTGCGCCTCTGCAGTTCAGCCCCAGCCTTGGATCTTGTATGTCAGTGTCAGTTTTATGGCTTGTGTTGTCATTATCCACATTAATTATTTAAAAAATGCAAAGCTATTGTGAAATAAAGGAATTCCTAGAAGGCATGTGCTTCAGTACCAGTGAGTGCTCTGGGTTAGATCCAGGGCGAGTGGGTCTCCGGAGGGTTCATGTGTAGGGCGCTTGGTTCACAAGTGGTGATGTTGGGAGGTAGTTCAGCCTGGAGAGCTCCCAGGTGATTGGGAACCTGCCCTTGGGATGGATGAAGCTACTTCTTGGGAAAGCAAGAGGTTAGAAGCACAAGCGCAGTCCCTGAACGGCTCTGGTGTCCCGTCTCAGCATACAATCTCTGCTGTCACACATGCTCCTGCCACTGCACTTCCACCTGTTATTGGGTCTTCAGCAGAGCTGAGCTGATGCTGGGGCCACGTGCTTGAAGCTTTGCAGCTGTGAGCTAACTCGGCCTCTTTTCTTTATAAAGTTAGCCTGACTCGGGTGTTTCATTACAGCAAGGGACAGTGGGCCGCTATTGGGAGCAAGGCTTGCTGCATGATGGAGCTTCTTTCGTCCTGTGGGACACTGTCGGGTTACAGGAGTGGGAAGGGGGGAGGTAGGGAATTAATTTATGTGGAACATGCAACCACTTTTTATTCAGACATTTAAAATATTATTTTTCACTAGAAACTTGCCTTCTGTTATCTAGGAAAATGTCTGTATCAGTGGCCCACTGTGAGTACCTGCCATGTGCCGGGAGTTAGGGATACAGGAGCCATAGTTTCTGTGCTCCGTCGTTTCATGCGTTAGTGAGGAATCAGAGAACAAAAGTAATCAAGTGTCAGCGAGTGACAGGGAGAGTTCTGAGAAATGCAGCCTGAAACTGCTCCGTCATTGCGCAGACGTCACAGAGGACATACGCAGAACTAGATGGCAGAAGACCCTGCATGTGAAAGCTGCGTGGCAGAGCCCATTGCTAGGAGTGCACGGTCTGTGCAGTGTATTATGCACTGAGCGCCGTGAAAGTGTAACACAATGGGAAGTGTGGTATTTCTAAACGCAGAAAAGGGACAGTACAAATGCAGTATAAAAATGAAAACAGGGCACCTGTGCTTCCTTACCCTCCGGGAGCCTGCAAGATGGGAAGCTGCTGTGGGTGAGTCAGTGGGTGAGTGATGAGTGGACACAGAAGTCACAGGCAGTGCTGTGCTCTGCGGCACACTTTAAAATGCTGCGCACAAGGTTCCGCTAAACTTACAGTTTTCCTTCTTCAATAGTAAATTGAGCTCACTGCAACCGTTTTTCACTTTAAGAGCTACTCATTTCTTAAATTTTTGGCTCTTTTGTAATAACAGTTTGCTTAAAAAAAGACGTTTTATGCAGCCACACAAAACTCTTTTCTTTCTTTGTGCCTGATAAGATTTGAGGTATTTAATATTTTATATATATATATATATATATATTACTTTTTAAAGTACTGAAAACTAAGACACAAGCACACACATGAGCCTAGACCTGCACAGGAGCAAGAGCATGAAAATTTGTCTGCATTGCCACTTTGCCTTGACTGAGAGATGCCGTGGACACTGATCAGCAAAAGCACGCTTCCAGGTGTACCTAGGGGGACGCGGCCCTGGGAACCACCGTTTGCTGGCCCCTTCCTCTGGCTCTTTCCTGCTCTCTCCTTCCTGGGTTTGATGAGGTGGGCAGTTTTCCTCTGCCACCCCTTTCTGCTAGGATACTTTTGCCTTGGAACCAGATGCCCCTGGCCTGAAACCTCGGATACTGTGAGCTACAGTAAACCCTCTCTCCTTTAAGTCGTCTGTGTCAGATATTTTGTCTCAACAGCATGCTGGTGCCAGTGCAGTCAGTATCGTTGTCTTCTGCCTCCACATCTTGTTCCTCGAGAGGGTTGTGCTGACCCCGAGGACGCCACCTGGAATAAGTCCCCTGGAGGATCTGCCCGAGGTTGATCCACAGTTAAATATTTTTCTTAAGTATAAGGAGTACACTCTGTGACAAATGACAGAAAGTATAGGATGTACATAGAGCAGCAGCACAGTCATTCATTGTTGCTATCAAGTAGCATGCTGTGCGTAACTGTGCGTAATTGCAGGTGCTGCATTTACATAGGACTCGCAGCACAGGCCTCTTTGCATCACCACAAACACACAGTGACCCTTCCTACTGCGAAGTGACTAGGTGAATGGCAGTATCTGACCTCCATTATAATCTTAGCACGCTTATCATACCTGTAACACTGTGGCGGGTGACAGTAGACAAGAAGGACATGATTTTGAGGCCATCATTATGTTTTTTTGAGCCAGCAACATAAACTTGGAGGTTATGTATGAAGTAAGTAATTCTTAGGCTTTTCTAAGGACCTTTAACCCTCTTTCTGAAGTTTGTGAGGACACGCTTACAAATTCATGTGTGTGATGAAAGCACTCAATTCAGTAGGTGGTAAACTCCATGAATGAATTGTTTTGCTTCCCTTAATGCTTGATAGATTGCCTAGAATACAATAGGTGCTAATAGATGGCGGTTGAACGAATGAATTCAGAAATACAGCGTTAAGATCGGAACCGAACAAACTAATAATAGCTGAGTGTCTACTTCAAGGAATGTCAAGATGAGGCAAAAAAGCGTCTTTGTCCTCTGAGGAATCATTTCACTACATATCTTGCCCTAGGAGGTGAATTTAAACATAGCCTGTGTTATATCATAACTAATTGTGTATGTGTGTGTGTGTATGTGTGTGTGTGTATACACATGCACCGAGATAACTTTGCAGCTCCACCTGGACACATTTCACTTCATGAGGAAATTCTACTCAAAGAGCCTCTTGCTCTTTAGTGACTCCCAGGCCATGCACAGGGAGGGGCACTTGTGAGACCACGCCACATTGCTGCTCTGCCCTGGCCTTTGGCCTCCTGTAGGTGGCAAAGTCTACTGAGTATGGCAGACTGTTTATGTGGATGTCCATTTCTAATTGTAGCTTGGACAAACAAACAAATCATCTGTGATTCTATCTAAAACTTGTACTTAAACTCAAATTTAAGAGCAACTGAAAGCTTTTGTACATGAGGTATGCGAAACCTACCTGGGTATTATGCCTTATAAAAGAAACAACTTCTAATGGAGCAAACTTGGCATGTCTGTGTTTTTCCTAACCATTCCCCCCCAGCTGAGCCAAGTGAGATGGCAGGGGACTGGCTTGCCTTCTAGTCTTCAGGGTCACACAGGGAACATAATTAAAGTTGGAGGCGGGTTGTAACCGGCATGCACAGGAGGAGCGGGTGCTGTGTTTTCCAGATTTCTCTTCCACAGAGATGGAAAGCAATCTCGGGCATAAGTTATTGATGGGGGACAGATACATCCTGAAGCCCAAGCCAAGGTGCAGTCATCGTTATTTTGGACAGAGCCACGCTGATAAGGGGGGCTGTTTTCTCAGAAGAATGTCTTACTGTTTGGAAGTTCACAATCCACTCTATGGGATTAAGCAGAAGAATAATAAATTACCCTTGCTTTATCCTTTGAGTATCTGCTGAAAAGATCAGTGCTGAGTGGATATTGGATCCCCTTTACTTAGTTTAGACAGGTGAGGAAAAGCAACCCTGTGTCAGGGAAAATGTCACCCAAGACAAGAGCTTAGAGATGATTTCTTTCTGCTCAGGGCAGGGCTTAATGGAAGAAAACAATTCACCCGCCTCTTGCCCTCTGCCCAGGAACCCAGGGCGTGTGTCTGCATTCCCAGACCTTCCTGCTCTGTTCTCATAGGCGTATGGAGAATGTCTGGGGAGACACAGAAAAACAAAAGTTCAGGAAAACATATGGCCAACGCTCCCCCAAACGGCAGCCAATAAATCCCAGACATGCCTGAGCCCACAGCTCCCGAAGTCACTGCGTCCCCCAGGGCTGGTCACACTGGTGATGCCAAGGCAACCGACTTTGTCTCCAATCTGTGGGACCCCCCCCCCAGCCCATCCCTGGCTGCAACTAGTACAGGCTGTGGGAACACTTCTTACACATCTTTGTGGTAGGTGCTGTCTGTCCCGCATCATGGCACAGTTGTGGTAACGTGAGTGAGGGATGTGACGTCATCCTGTGAAAATGTTCACTTGCACAACACAAGCACACATCTTCCTCTTTCCATCTGTGCCAGTCAGTTTTGCATCACTGTGAAAAAACTCCTAAAAGAATCAACTTAAAATGAAGAAAGCATTGTTTGGGGTCACAGATTAAGACCGTTCTTTCCAAGCTCACTGTCCCGTGCTCTGTCCCTCCGGTGGGATGGTGCCTCCTGGCAGGTTATGCAGTAGAGGGGGCCAGATTGCCTCATGCTGGAAGCAGTAGGAGACCCGACATGACCTTCAGAGGCGTCCCTTGTAAACACCGCCCTGACTCACTCTTAGGAGGCCTGTCTCCCAGGAGCACTGTGGCCCGGGGAACAAGCCCGTGGCCCTGGCCTGTGGCAGACATCTCAGATTCAAGCACCACCTGAGCTCTGATAACGTTTGTGCCTCAGTTGCTGTCCTCTGTTGGCACTTGCTATGGCTTGGATGTGGCTTTTCCCGAGGGTCCATGTGCTGGAAGCTTGGTCGCCAACGAGGGCATGAGAGAGATGGTGGGGCCTGGAAGACATGGAGACTTGTGGGTGGAAGTCGGGTCACATGGCACTGTCCTCAGAAGAGACCAGGTGGTCCATGAGGGAGCCGGTTTAGTTTTGGAGAGCATGTTGTTCTGAAAGCACGACTGGCCCCTGCTTCCCCCTGTAGTGTGATGCCATGTGTCGCTGTTCTACCTTCTCTCTGAAAGGTGTCTGTGCTGATGTGTGACAAGCTATAGAGTCCTTGCTAGGGCTGGTTTTGTGGCGTCTGGACTTTCAGCCCCCAAAACTGAGCTCAGCAAACTTTCTTTTCTTATAAACTACCCAGCCTCAGGTATAACAATGGGAAGATGAACTGACACGATGTCCATCCCACCTCACTTCCTGTCCTTCCCACCTCACTTCTTCCTGTCCCTTCCCAAGGAGGACAAGAGAGGTCCATAAGTTTGCCTTCTAGGGAAGCTATCAAAGACACCGGAAGATTTGATACCACAAGTAAGCATTTCTACAGCAACGGCAGGGTGGAACTGGGCAAAGCTATGTAGAGGGGAGTTGGAAAGTATGGCAGGCCCGACCTCAGCAGAACAGCTGATGTCATTTGCTGCAGTCCCCTCACCTCACCTGCAACGTCCACTCCTCTCTCCTTCATTCTCTCTCTTTCCCGCTTTGTTTTCCCTTAGGATGTCACTCGTGGTCTCATAATCTTTGGACTTAAAGTTTCTTCACGACAAAGGCTTCAGTGAGATATCAGGTATGTTCTGAGATTGTGAATGTTAAAATGCTACAACAGCTTGTTTAATCTGCCTGGAGTGATTCAGGAAGCTCTTTGACAAAACACAGCTCACAGTGTCTTGAAATGGCCCATGCGGGTAATCAGCTGGGTCTTGCTCACATTCTCCTCAAAGGAGGGACTTCACATTGTGTAGTAAAGGAGAAAGTCAGGCACTTCAGACCCTTCTGATAAGCATGGAGAATCTTTGATCTGTGGCAGCCTAGGATTCAAAGCACTTCCACTTCAAAAGAGGTAGAACTACATATGGTTAGAGAGCAGGAAGAAATACAGACCATGTAGGCCAGTCCAAATTAGATAGTGTGTGTCAGTAGTGTCAACTTTTAATGCATAGAAGTTTTCAGAGCTTCAGAAGTGTATAAAAATTTCAGAGTTTTCAGAGTGAAAAGGAACACATTATTCTAGTATGAGGCAAATTTACATGGACGAATGCTTGATGGGGTCACTGTTGGTTTGACAAACTTGTTTCTAACTGAAGGACGGGCAAATCAAGGTGGAGGAGGTGACTGGTATTTTATCTTAGTTTCCCTTCTCTGCAGACCCAACACCACGGCTCAGCCAGGGCTGAGTGGTGGCTGTCTTGATGAACAGGTCACTGACTGAGTCACACATCTGCAGAACCTCAGAGCTTAACGTGCTGCCCGGGAGGGTGCACAGCACAATAAGCCCCCACACCAGGCTGTGGTGAGGGCAGTAACTTCTCAGAGTAGACACCGTGCATCATCAGAGGGCTGCCACATAGGGAGAGACCTGGTCAGATGTGTCCTGCATGTAGGTGTCTCTGGCTGCTGCATGGTTGATGGGAGTTTGAAAGACACTGGGAACCAGAGCCTGGGAGATGGTGGGAAGCAGCACTGAGATTCTTAGAGGGAGGAGGTGGAGTCTGGACCAGAACGAGGTGGAGGCTGGGAAACAGGGGAGGGGGTTGGATGGGGTGGCAGGATGTGGAGGAGGAAGGGAGAGTGTCCGGCGGCACGCAGGATGACCTTGGTGGCTGGAACATGCTGCACCCAGGGGGAGCGAGGACTCAGGAGATTGTTTGGGATATGGAGAACCTTGGCACTGTAGGGACCTGTGGCAAGGCCACCCATCTCACCCTGGGCCCCTGGGGGAATTACTCAGCTGCCATCTTCCTCAGCAAAGCCATCCTTTCTGAGGAATTTCACTATGTCAGACTTCCTCCCAGAGCTGCTACGAGCACTGTGATGGTGGAGGTGCCTCTTCCTGGCTAATCAAGGCCCCCCCTCTTCTCACTTTCCTGGTCACCATGGAGAGCAGGCTTCCCCAGTTCACCATTTGCCAGCATAGAGACATCCTCCCCCACAGTCCCGGGGCATGGCCAGCCTGGGTGAGGACTTGGTGATCATCTGACAAGACCTGTCATCAGGGTGTGCAGAAACAAAGCCCTCAGAACAGAGATGGTATTGGTGGTGAAGAATGCCCAGTGCTCACTAGCGCCGGTGTGCTTCCTTTTGAGGGAGACAGTCGGTGGGCACATTCTGCCCTGACTCCAAACAGGAGTGTGCTCTGATTGTCTATGCACTCTCAGCTCTGGCTCCTTCACACAGAGCTGCCAGCAAGGCCCCTTCTGAAGTGGTGCCTTCCTTGGCTTTGGGGTTTTCTGCTTGCTCCTGTAGACTGAGGAGGACCTTACTTGGGGTCCTTTGAGTTTGGAGGGAAGTTATGATGTGGCCACCAGTCAGGACTTGGGTCTCATCTTTCAGTGGTGATGCTCTTGTGGATGGGTTTGTGCACTGTGGTTTTAGTGAACAGAAATGATAAAATCAGCCAAAGGTGTTTTCCTGTTCTTGAGTCTCCGGAGTACTTTTAGCCAGAGGGTTCTTTTGCACTGATGGAAACTATGAAGTGAGGCATGATAGCTGGCATTTGCTTTCCCCAAGAGCACAGAGAAGGTCCATGACTCCAGCCTCTTAAAATTCAGGACTTGCCAAAGTTCCTGCTTTCTTGGGCTCCTTATGCTTCCAGTTTTGGGACTCCTATGTGGGTTCACACCTCCCTTAGCAAGCTGACTCATTCCATCTACCCGGCTGTGTCTACCTGTGTAAGCTGAAGCACCAGGGAAGGTGAAGAGGATGGGGTGCAGTCATCCTGGGAGGAAGGATTCAGGGTGCCTGGTTCTCAGTGCGGGCCAGGCAGAGTACACTTTGTCGGCTCTGGCTGTGTGCCTGGTGTTGGCCACAATCCAGGGCACCTCTGAGCTGCTGTGGCTTGGCACGAGGATGTGGCTTGTTCTCCAGCCCCTGGCTCCCACTTGGACCCTGTGGTGAGCCACCTCTCTACTGCCTCAGAGTAACTTTTAGCCAGCTGGGAAATAGCACCCGGCCAACCTCTGCTCTGTGCCCACCTTGCCAGCTGTCCTTTTGGTTGTGGGGTGTGACAGCCAGGGAACTCCTGGGAGTGTTGGAACACCAGGTGACAGAAACAGACTGACTGTCTCACATCAGTCAGGAGGTAGTGAAATCTGGGAGAGCCAGGCTGATTCATGATGGGCGGCTTGCAACACAGGACAGAGGCCTCCAGGGAGCAAACCTGAGTTTCGGTGTCTTTCCAAGGCATGGCTCTTCGGAGACAGCTAAGTAAAGTTGCAGGAAATTGAGGAACTTCTTTGCAGCCAGCTACTAAGGTGTTCCTAATTAAGCTAATTTATTTTATCATTTTTATAATCACAGACGGTCCTTTACTAATAATGATGCTTCAACTTCAGGTTTTTAAGTTAACAATGGTGGGGAAATAGCACACATGCAGAGAACCCATACCAGGAACTTTGCACTTGGATCTTTTCCTGGAACAGCACCATGCTGTTGAACCTGGGCTCCCAGTCAGCCCTACGATCACCAGGGCAAACACTGGACTACAGGGTACCGTCGTGCTGCTGAGCTTGCATGGTGACCAAGCATGGGCAGTAAATGCAGTTTGCACTGGTGACATTTTCTTCTCAGAACAGACTTATCAGAGTGGGATTCCCCTGTAAGTTGAAAGCCATTGTACTTTTATAATTGTTCCAGTGAAGGTCAGATGCCTCAAAGAGGCTACAAAAGCCTGTTATCTCTTATTGTGACTCACATCCCAATGGAAAAGAAAGAAGGTACAATGTTTGCAGTGTTTATAATTCAATTATTAAAAGCAATAAGTGAAAAATGGTTTAAAAATTCTAAGTCACTATGTCCTGCATGAGGTTTGCGGGCAGGGCAGACAGAAACCTGCTGGAGTCCTCTGTACGACTCGAGCAAGGCATCACTGTGGCAGGAAGAGCTTGGGAAGATGGGATGTGTGGGCCACTGTCCAGGTGGAAAAGAAGGAGATTTAGGGTCTGGCAGCAGCACAGGGTAAAGAGGAATGGGGGTTTGGAAGTGGTTCTGTGTTCTAACTCTGTCTTCTCTGCGGCACCACGGCTGCCCAGCCAGTAGCTGCCATCTCCCATTGGACTCATCTAAATGCTATTCCCTAAATCCACCTTGGTGTCCCTCTGTGCTGCTCTCATTTACCTTTGTGTCACCAAAATCTCCCATCACTCACTCCAAACTCAAGACTGCCACTGGTCCACTGGGTTTTATAAGGATCCCCATCTTCCCAGGAGCACCCCACCCCCAGCTGTCTCTTGCTTGCCAGTTTCTTTTATAAGATTGACTTTTTGTCCACCTGACCCCTGTATAGACACTCTTAACATTCTGCAGCTTTTCAGTAGAGTACCATGTTGCAGTCAGGGTTTACAAGGCAATGTATTTAAAACAGGACACATAATTTATAGGATTATTTTATAATATTCACCCAATGAAGCAAATGCAAAAGAGTGCAGGAGATCTCTCCACACTCTAGAGATCCAAGGAATCCAGCGGAGGGCCTGGATCCCACAGCAATGTCCTGCATGAGTCCAGCGGAAGACCTAAAGCCCATGGCAATGTTCTCTGTGAGTCCAGCTGGAGGCCCAGAGCTCATGGCAATGTCTCATGCAAGTCTGTATCAAGGATCTGCACTGGGAAAGCCTAGAGGTCAGTGGTGGGAGCTAGAAAGTCTGGGCCAGAGGGATGAAGGATCCGTGCCACTAGGTTGAGAGATCTGCACTGGAGCCAGGAAGTGACGCTAAAGGCAGGGACCGGCACTTTCCCCAAAGAGAGCCACAGTGACAGTGAGGACCCGAGCTCCTCTGATGATGATAACAGCCACATTCATATCAGGAGAGCCAGCGTGACAAGTTCCTCCGTGAGAACCAACAGCCCACCATCTCCCCCCACCCCAGCTCTTTCATGCTGTTGGCAACAGTCCTCAAATAGGCCTTCCATAGCTAGAACCACGCTGATTCAGTTCAGCTCGGTTATAAACTGACCGTTAGTTGTTAACCCACCACACACCATTTACAGTAGTGCATTTTGTCTATTGTGGAATCACTTAAATATCATCCATCTTCATCTCAGTCTCATCCCTACCTACACACAGAGCAAGTTCTCAATCCCATGAATGCAGGGTATCAGGCTGAGACCAGAGATCCCATTGTAAAACTCTGGAGCACAGGGGCTGGAACCTAGAACTTGGTCACTTTTGTATCTGCAGCTTTCAGGGAAGTTGCTGGCACATGGCTGCCCGCTCAGGAGATCCACATTGAATTTATTTTAATTTAGTAACCCAAATACAGAATCCTATTCCACCTCCTTGGACATAGATGGGCACAGCCCTCAGATGAGGGCTTCCATTCGTTACACCTTGTTCAGCTGAGGTGTATTCTTTCTACATAAGTTTTTCTTCAGCCAGGACAGTCTTGTGATGTGTGGAAACAATCAAGAACTTTAGCAAGGGAAGCTTTAGCGTAGCTGACTCTTCCACTCCATGACTCTTGCAGGTGCAGAGGTCAGGGGAGAATGCTGGATGAGAGTTTTAAAGGATGTCTTAAGGTTCTTAGTGCAGCACAGATATTTGCCAAACGTTCCACTGACCCCGACTCTCCTGCAGGCAGAGGGCTTAGTGACTTGGAGAACACCTTCCCCAGCTTGAGCTCTGGGCTTCCTCTGCACAAAAGTCCATTGCCCTCTTTGCTGTGAATGCAGGCTCTTAGTTTCTCAGTCCACTGCTCCTTCTTTTCAGCTTCCAGCACCCATCATCTCATCTGCTTTGCTTTCAGTGAAGACAAGTTGCTGGTGGGATTATTTCACTACCGTTCCAGCTTTCCCCCTTCTTTGACACTACTGGTGAAACATAGACCATTTCTGCCGGAAACAGAATAGTAAGAATGCGTTGGCATAGAGAAAGTTCTAGAAGTTTCCCTATGTTCCTGGCAGCAAAAGTTTGCCTAAAATCATTTTATAATATCATACCTGGTTCTCCAATGCAGCTGGGAAATAGCCTGGCTGTCCTCTTTAGGTCAGAAAGGGAGGGGGCTGGGCTTTGAAAGTAGGTCCATTTTTCAGGGTCAGTGTGAAGATTGAGATACTTCATAATGTATGCTTTGCAAAAAAGGACAAAAGTTCAATTTGAGAAACAATTTCAAATGTCCGTTTTAGTCTCAAGTTGAGAAATTTGAAAGTCCAGTGTTGTGGCACAGGTAGAGCCCCAGAAAGAATTTGCTTTAAATTGGCTGAAAAAAATGCTGATTGCAAAGGTAGTAGCTACTCTGTCTGTGTGCCTCTATCTCTGTCTGTCCTCTGTCCTCTGTCTCTTCCCAACCAGCCAGCCATCTAACCATTCATCTTCTCACCTACCCACCCGCAAGAATAAAAGTATTAGTACACACAAAAATAACTAAACTTGGAATGCCAAGTTTTCTTACGGTTAGAGGGCGCTGTTTTACATTTAGAGTTTCCATGTAAGTAATTAAAACCACGTGACCACAGTAGACCCCCCTAACCTCTAGATTTGTCTCTCCACTGGCTTCCTGCCCACCTTTGTGTGGCTGTCTCCATCTCCAAGCACAAGCATTCCGTCTGTGTTCACGTCGCCTCCTAACACTTTTCACCTGGGTTGGCAGGATCGTTTATTTGTCTTCAGAGCCAGTGAGGCTTGGCCCGAAGACATCTCATACGTTGTGTTTTTCTCCCTCATGCAGCATCCCCTTGGCTAATACCCCACTTCCTAAGCGTGCTGTGGGCCTGCCCCTCTTTGCCAAAATTCTTCCACAGCCGTCTCTCAGTGGCTTGAGTCTGCAGAAGTTGAGGTTAAGAACATAACCATTTGGAAGAGGAGATGGAATCTCTACTTTTTGAGACAATTCTTTGGTAACAAACAGTAAATCTGGGAATTAGCAGCTCGGAGGGGAATTCCGTGCGCAAATGTTAGGACTTCTGTGGAAACGGTGAATACTGAGCCCCATCTCCAGTCTCCTTCTGGGGTTTGGAAAAGCGTTTTCTCATCAACGGTCCACATGAAAACACTTGGCCCCCCCCCGGGCGGCACTACCCGGAGGTCCCCGGGTTGCTGGGTGCGTGCCCTGGAGGAGAGCGCGGCACCGGGGTCTCTCAGTCTGTGCTTTCGTCTGGCAAGGTGAGCGTTTGCTGAAGCACACTTTCATTATTGCTACCCATCATTCTCTAAAGGGGATCTGAACCTCCCAACTTTGAGCTTAATAAAACTCTCTCTTCTTTATTCTTCAGTGCTTAGGCTTGAACCTAGGGTTTTCACTGAACTGTGTCTCCAGCCACCCTCCAATCCCCTTTAAAGATTTGAGACAGGGTCTTGCTAAGTTGATTTCCCAGGCTGGGCTCAAACTTGAGATTCTTCTGCCTTAGCCTCCTAGAGTGCTGGAATTACAGGTGTGCACTGGCATGTCTGGTTAAACCATTGCTTTTGATAAAGTTAACTGTCTCAGGCATTTAGCTGTAGTAACTCAGAGGTGCCAAATACACTTCCCTGCTCTCAAATCTTGGGCCTCATCCTCCTATGTGAAGCTATAAAAACTTTGACTTTAAAAGAGCTTATCTAGTTGCTATCAATATTTCAGATTCCCTTCTGAAAAGTAATACTTTTGCTTACTTAATCTTTTACTTCAATTTCTCTTATAATCACTACTTATTGATTATTTTCTTCATCACCAGTCTCTGCCACCTAAGGATCTTCCCTTTCTGTTCCCTTCATCTCACCCTTGAAACCTGTGACTTCAATTATAATTATTTTTATGGATTGGATACCATATTCTGAGAGAATTTTTATTTTGGCTTAAAAAACAGACATTTATTTCTCACTATTCTTTTATTTTAAAGAGAATGAAAAATACTAAAAATATTAGAAATGATACAGAGCTTCACTAAACAAGATGGTAGGAATTCACGAATGGTTGTTATATTGCATATTGTTGTCTTCAAATTAATTGTTCAGATTACCAGATAGAAGCATGCAAAACTGGTCAAAAAATTAAAAAGATGGAAAAAAATTTAAGCATTAACTGTTCAACAGACCAGTAGAAATCAGCAGTGCAGTTATCCCTGCTCTCCCTGTGTATACCTCTGTATCTTTTCCCTTCCTTTTTTCTTTCTTTGTTTTTTTTTTTCCCTTGTCCCAGTTGTTCCTTTTGAGCAGTTTCTCTCCTTTTCACAGTATCTTCCCAGAGAATTGTTATTTTCTCCCTAGGCTTGGCCAAAGTTCTCTATACTATATGTCAAAGTTAGCTTTTTCTGTATGAAACAAATTCTTTATGCCTCTGTGATGTCCTTAGTCTCACGAGGCCTTTAGCTCCCAGAAACATGGAATTAGCTATTGTTGCACAGGAAAGCATTTAGTTAGTCCCTTCCCTGGCTCCTGGGCAGGAGCCGTGGAACCCTTCAATTCTGAGCGGTATGCAGGAGAGGCACTGTTGCTCCTGTGGGCCCTCAGACTATGCTTGGCTTTCTGCTAAGGAGGTGGCCGGTGGCAGCCTTGGATAGTTTCAGGACAGAGCCAGCGTGCTGGAAGACTGTGCAATCAGAGTGTTGGGGCTGTGAAGTGGGGCACACCAGCCTGCCCTCTGGACCTCTGCAGAGCCCATGCGCATGGCCAGGGCTGCTCTGATAAAAACTCAGGACACTTGAAGCTCTAATGAGCTCCTGGTGGTGAGTCATGTCATGTGCCAGGAGGAGGACACAGACTGAGGAAATGTTTTGGACCCTCCCAGACCTCGCCTTGTGTGTCTCTTTATTTAGCTGGTCCTGAGTTGTACCCTTTGTAATTACTGTAATCATAAGAACAGCACTTTGCTGAATTCTCTGAGTCATGCAGTGAATTATCAAACCTGAGGGAGTAGAGGGAAATCTGGAATTTGTAAGCCATGGGTCAGAAGTGCCCATGGTCTGAGAGCCCCTGAGGTTGTGCTGGCATCTCAAGTGAGGGGTGTCTCGTGGAGAATGGCACCCTCACCCTGTGGGCTGTGGTCTGACTTCAGGCAGTTAGCACCAGGTGACAGCGACTCTGACTTACTTAGCCTGCCCTCAACAGCCCCATTGCCTCCTTCCTTCTGCTCACACTGGGATCATCCCGTGTTCTCAGTCCTCGCGGCCCCGATGGGAATGCCTTTCCTCTCTCTTAAACTGTTCTTTTAATCCATCGAGGGTTGGCAAATATCCCACCTCCTCTTTAGCATCTCTGCCTTCTCTCCTCTCCAAACTCCCACACTGGAGACTACGCTCATTCTGACTGCTGGGTTATCCTTCAGGACAGGCAAGGGGTTATTTCCATGGCCCCCGAGATGCCCAAAACCAAAGACATTTAACTTCTTTCTATGACATGGATTGCAATTTGCGTAGAATCTACACCTGTGAACCTACATATGTTAAATTATCTCCAGGTGACTTATAATACCTAACACAGTGTAAATGCTATGCAAATGTTGTTATACTGTAACAGATAAGAAATAATGACAAAAGTCTATTTGATTAGAACAGATGTATTTTTAAAAAGTGTTTTGGAGATGTGGTTGGTTGAATCTGCACAACCACACATACGAAACCCATGGACATGGAGGGCTGACTATGTACTGTTTTCACAACAGGATGGTAAGGACTGCTGAGATCAAATCTCAGGCTTCTTTAAAAAATGTCTCCAGCTCAGCTTAGCACAGTGATGAAAGCCTGCAACTTTATACCCAAGAACTGAACAGTGGATTAAAATAATACTGGTGCTTATGTTGAAACAGACTTTAGAGCACTCTGACTCTAAGAAGAGAATTTCTGGGTTGTAGGTTTGGAAGGGCTTGGAAAGTCATCCAGTAAGGCCACTTTGTTTTGCTTAGTAGGCACTCTATAAATATTTTTTGAGTGAATAAAGGACAGATGAGCCCTTGAAGAAGGTCCTAAAGCTATTAATATGTATTGAACTGATGAATCCAGACCACCTAGCCTAGCAGTGGGATTGCTTTTTCTCCTGTCCCTGTGATCTCACTTAGCCACATTCTCTGCACTTGCTCTGTTACTAGGCATGGGGTGGATGTCTCTTATGTAGTGCTAATAAAGTTCACATGGTCTTAAATATCATAGAAGGCAAATGGTTTGCTACTCATTCTTTCTGATACACAAATGCTTTATTTCAAGTGCAGCAGGTGAGGGTTATAAGGCATATGCAGGCATTTAAATTCTTAATGAATATTTCTTCTTAGGCTGTTTTTTGTATGTGCCGTGGAATAAAATTTTACCTATCACCTTAGTATCTAGAGTGACAGGGTGGTAGGAAAAAGGTAACATCCAGGTGTTAGAGCCAGTCACTATGTATGTGCAAACCCTAGGTATTTCTACTAAAATGACTTCTATGGGGTGAGGAGTTGGTGTGGGGCCGTGCACCTGCCTGGCACGCAGGAGGCTCTAGATGCAACTCTTTGCACTGCAGAAGATTTTTTTTTTTTTAAATCCTGTGTACTTCTCCGTGTAACACCACAAGGGTGTTTGTTTCTGTTGTAGACACTTGCCTCATCCCTGTGAGGAAGTACCTGACACCCACAGCTTCAAGGAGGAGAGGGTTACTCTGGCTCCCACTTTGCAGAGGTTTCTGTCTACCTGGTGGCCACGAGGCAGGGCAGCGTGGCGGAGGAGCGTGGTGGAGGAGAAGCTGCTCACTTCCTGGTGTCCAGGAAGCAGAAAGTGAAGAGCGAGGACCCTGGGGAGAAATAAGCCCCTCCAGCAACCCGCCTCTTCTGACTGGGCCCCACCTCCTAACAGCAGCCCGGCCCTGAGATCCACATGTGATCTCCTCTCAAAAGCCCCACGCACACGAGGCTCATGGTGACGTCTAGATATAAACCACAACAGTCTCTTGAATGGTACATTATTGCTTAGATGTCTTCAGCATTTCAAAGTTTAATATTTATAGCAATTTTCCCTGTTTTTCAGACCAATAGGGGAAGGCTGTGGAGGGCCCTGTCTTCCCTTTAGGACTTTTATTAAAATTATTTACTTGGCATCTCATAACTCCAAAACACCAGGGTTGCTTGGATGAGCTCAGGAAGTCATTTCCAAGTGAATATTTGCAGTGTACAGGAGGCAGAAGAGGGAAAGCAGTCTATGACAAGGCTTTTATCTTTGCTTAGGAAGAAAGTAGAAATATCGGGTTTCTGTCCAAGCCCCCATGGCCTGGACATGGACTCCCCATGCGAGTCTTGTGTAGAATACAGGTCCTTTGATTCTTAAAAACGCAACTGTCCTATAACCTCAGGTAATAAACATCCACTTCCATTGAGTCAGCGCCATTATTACAGGCAAGGATGGTTCTTTAGCTGCATGTAAGATGGACTTGTGGGCTGGCTCTTGAGCTTGCTCAGGACCATCAACCCTGTCTACCTTCTGCTTCAGGGCCCTCCAGTGGGGAGGGACTTCCTGTACCAGTTTCCAGAAAGATGCCCATCAGCTGAGGGTTCTTGCTCAGTTTGTATAAAAATGACAAATTGGCAAGGCATAGATCTTTAATGCTAACAACCCTGGATTTTAAATGCCAGCAGCTATGAGCTTTCTCTAGTATGAGATCTTGTTATGCAGAGTCAGCAGCTATGGCCAGGTCTTGGGGATGCTCCTGGCAGAGGCAGGTTTTTACTTTCTCAGTAACAGGCTTTCTGCTTGGTGATGTGGGGAGGGGCACTTGTAAGTGGGATAGGAGGTCTGTAGAACTGTAGAGCCAACCAGAGAGGCTGCAGGGTCGGTCACTGGAATAGGTTCAGGTCTGAAGCCTGCTGTGGCAAGGCAAGTATTTCCAGGAGCCCAGTCTGAATTTCCTGTAGGAAGGACAGGATTGGGCATGGTAAGCTTGACAAGCATTCTCAGAAGAGATGCAAACCTCTTACCTCCCATCTCTAACTCCTGCAATAAACCATGACAGGAATGACCCTAGAATGAACTGTGAGACTCCAGCAGGTTCTTCATGCTCAGCAAGTCCTTTGGTAAGGATAGAATGAAATGTGTGTGTGTGTGTGTGACAACTCAGAGAAGTGGCCAACACATAGGATACACTTGGTAATTTCTGTGTGTGGACTTAACGCCACAAAGCATGTCACACTGTCACACACCCTGTATGAGAAATGGCCCAGAAAATGATCTGGTAGACAACATGTTATAAGCAGTAGAGGAATCAAACACAGCTTTGAAAGAGGGTGGGATGGGGGTGGGGTGGTCTAGAGTACTAATGCTGAGTGTTCTTTACTGAGGTTATCTTGGCTGACTTTACAGTTCTCCAACTAGGACTAACTCACATACATTTACATGGATGCAAAATGACATTTTGGTCAACAACAGGCCACATGTATGACAGTAGTTCCTTCAGAATATAATGGAGCTGAAAAATTCTTATGGTTCTAGTGATGTCTCAACATGAAGAATTATGTGCGGTGATCCTGGTGTGACCAAACCTACTTTTCTGACAGCCCTCTAAAAACACAGCACATACAATTGTATCCGGTGTGGACATTTGGCAGTGATGATAAATGACCACATTGTTGCTTTTTGTGTTAGAGTATGCCCCTTCTGGTTATAAAACATAAGCTTACTATAAAACAGTCTAGTGTGTTCTGCAGGCGGTAGCCTCCTCTGTCTTCTGCTGCCGGTGCTTCCATCTCCTGCTGTGCTTCCTGACTGTACCAAGAGACCACATGCAGTCACTGACCACAGCGACGTAAGATGCATGCATGCCCTCGAGAAGGTTTCTGCACAACGAGACTGACCAATAGTGCAGTGTTCAGGACGTGTCCAGACTTTAAGGCCTGACTGTGTGCTGTCCTCACTCCAGAGCTGAAGGTACAGACTGTAAGGAGTTGGGAGGAGACAGGAACACTGAATTCCGTTCTTTCTCCATCTGCCAGGCCCACTCCTAGAGTCTCCCACGTGGGACAAGAACTGGGCTTTTACTGTTCTGGAGGAAATTCCCAGGCCTTGCTCTTGATGTCAAGGCTGGGTTATTTATTTAGTTCAAAATGTATTAATTGTTCTCTTTAGTGCATTCCTTACCTTAAGTGCTTATTAACTTTCTAAAGAAATCTTATGGATTTGTTTAAAGATGATTTCAAAGTATTTTGAGTTCTTTTAAAGCATGCTTCTATTGTGTGTTAGAGGAAAATACAATGATGTAACCCAAGGCAACTTGTGAGAGTTTAGTAAATATTAATTGGGTAATATAAAAGTGAAGCTCAAAGCCACTCGGGTTATAGTTTAGTTAGTGACTGGGCCTTCTCATGCAGATGGTCTGTGGTTATCTGAGAACAAGCCAGAGGAGATACTCACTGCCTAGGAATGACAATAGCAGCTGACCTCCTCAGTCACCTCTGTCACCTCTGTCTCGGTCATAAGGACATCTCCTGTCCTTGCCTGTCATGGAGACTGAGCAGCCAGATCATCAGCTATGCCTCTTTGGAGCCACATTAGTCTGTGAAATGTTACATACAACATTCTGAATCAAAGCACACTGAGTCTTCTCTCTTTTGTGTAGGGATGTGAGCATAGTGCCATAGCTCAGTGCGGAGTGGACAATATCTGTTTGCATAGTCTGTGCTGAAGAGATTCATTACCTGTGAGGCTAGTGTAAGCTCAGCTTCAGCAGGGCTATGTACAATGCAGACACTTAGAAGCAATTAAGGACGATGACAAATGCTGTGCTGAGGACCAGCATCTTAGATGTGGAGTATTTACTAAGCAATGGTCGTGTGCTGGTATGCTTATCCTTGCAACCTTTCCCAGCAGGTCCTCTGATGATCCTCGTTTAACAGCTGTCTTAGTTACTCTTCTTTTGCAGCTGAGACAGAATATCCAACACCCAAATTAAAGAGGGAAAGGTTTATTTAGTTCACAGTTTGTGGAGGTTTCAGTCCATACTCAGCTGGCTCCAAGGCAGGGTGGCACATGGCACAGGGCAGCTGTTCGTGGTGGTAGAAAACAGGAAAAGCAACAAGAGCAAAGGGAGCAGCAGCCAGCAAACCTCTTTCCCCCTCATACTGTACGCAGGCTGCCCACCCCAGGACGGGTGTGGCGCTCACACCCACACTCCCACATTGGGCTATGGATCAATCACAAACTCTAGAAGCCCACCCCATGACTGCATGAGGATTTGGGGGGGATATCCAGACACAAACTATGACAACAGCAGAAGAAATTGAGGGTCAGAGTGATTCATAGACATTCTAAGGTCACATAGTTGTAAATAACAAAGCCACATGTTCTCAACAAGACAGTTAGACTCTCAAAATCACATGCATCTGACTTGAAAATGGTCAGAGAATGTCTGAGGGTACAAGGAAGAGCATGTCCAACCAAAAATGGTTTACCTCTCTAAGGTTTATCTTTTGTGCTTACAAAGAAGTATTGAGGTGAGCATTTTCTGAGGTTTCTTAGCAATGTCTGAGTCTCGACTGATGTGGTCTTGATGCTAGTGGCAGCTCGGATATCATCTCCCCACATGACAATGCTAGAAATCCAAAGGCCAGCACAGAGGACATTCTCCAGGATGTTCCCTGTCCTTTAGGCAGGGACAAAACCTTTCTTAAAATTGTTCTGGGAAGACTTTCCCAAGTTGCGCTGGTGACATGCTTTGCCTAGCAAAAGGGAGGTGGGCAAGCTCATGTGAGGCTTGGTGAGGTCAGCCGTGGTGGTGGGGGCTCTGCCATCAGAGCAGCTGTGGGCAAGTGGTTTTCTTAGCAGGGATTCAAGTGTGTCAGCTCCCACAAGCACAGGGAACTGTGCGACCTCCCTTCTAGAAGGTGTCCAAGCTCTGAGCTCTGGGAATTCCTACAGTCAGCTCTCTACAGGCCCACCACAGAGCTGTAGACAAACCGGGAGGCACTTGCTGTGTTCTTTTTTGATGACTTTTTTTTTTTAAATTGTGACTTATTTTTAAACAACATCATGAACTGTTGGAATACTGAACCAAATGGAGAAAAATAAAGAAGTCACCTTCTGACTTCTAAGAATATGAGTGTGAAGAACAGCTTGTAGTGGAAGGAACCAGCACTGACCACACGCTACGTGAAGAGCTGGGTGGGTGGCACTTTCATTAATCTGCATAACACTGAGGATGATCCTGTTTATGGATGAAAATACTGAGGCTTCAAGAGGTTAGCAATTTGCCCAGAATCATACAGTTTGGACAACATATAGCATTCTAAAATGCTAGGGACCAGAAGTGCTTCACATTTTAGATTTTGGAATATTTTCACAGGCGCCATATCTAAATGTGAAATTCATTTATTTTTCCTATATGTCTTGTACTGTACCAATGATGGTGAATCTTTTATAGAGGAGTGCCCAAAACTCATTTATTTCAAACTGTCAACACTACAATAATGAGGTTTTAGGTTAGAAAAAACACCAACTGATACATTAGTATCTTTTATCTTAAAAGGCAAACACAGTAACATGCATGCATTGGTTTGTCACCACTGTAATACTATGCCTAAGGTAATTTTATATAATATTTTAAATAGTTTTTGCAAAATCGTTTCATGGTGTGGAGTTTCCAGTTGTGCTATCATGCTGGTGTACAAGGGTTGAGATTCTGCAGCATTTTATATTCCAAATTTTTGCATTAAAATGTGCAGTCTGTACATTGCACAGCTGGCAGAAGAGCTCAGCACAAGCTGCCTCTGGGTTAGCGGTACCCTGGGCTCCTTTCCCTGCTTGCTCTGGAGTGCTGGACCCTCTGTCTGGGCACTATGGAACGATTACTGTTTTCATGTCCCTGCCATATCGCTAAGGGCCCTTCTCCTGCCTGCTCTCCTGCCTGTGGCTCTGCTGTCCCTTGGCTGCTGTCCTCTCTGAGCTCTGCTTTATCCTCTCTGGTCATCTCTGTTCCACCCAAAGGGCCCACAGTGCCACCGTGAACAGCAGCGAGGCATGTTCTGAAGGCCTGAGGTGGTAGAGAGATGTCTAAAGCTGTGTTTTCTTCCTAACTTCACGTGCCCCTCATCGCCAAGATTTCTGTTATCTCCATAAGTGCGCCTTTCTTTCAACTATCACTTTGGTTTCCAAGAAAAAGGGATACATAAAAGTTTTGGTATTTCAGTGTTACCTTTGATTGAATTTCCTAACTGGCCTTTGTTACTGAAAATGCAGTGGTGTTCTCCCAGGGTGCAAAGCCATTCTCTGGGATTATGGGTTAGGGGCTGGTCATTTTCTTCCTGTTACATCTTGTACCTCATCTAGGAAACAAATGGCCCAAAAACCATGGCCACAATGCTACTACATAATCTTGAAATGGGTCCCCATTCTGTACTGCCGGGGACATCTTTTTTACTGTGGTGCAGACCTAATATTTACTTGTGATCTCATTATTTAACATTCCATGAGTGGTGGAGGCCTTGGATGGCACTGAGGCTGAGTTACAGACATGTCTGGGCACCCAGTGAACTCTCTGAGGCGAACTCAGACTCAGTACGGATTTGCACGGTCTTTATTATAAAAAGTGAATGGGTGGAGCATGAGGCACTGAGCTCAGCTGCTGCAGTCTGGCCTGCACTCCAATGTGAGTTGAAGCCTTCCAGGTTGCCAAGTGTGACGCAAAGTCAAGGGAGGGACCCTGTCCACTTGTGCGTGGGACACAGCATAGCTTTAGTGTATGCAGTGCACAGGGTAGGTATTCTAAGTTTATCTGTGGAAGGAAGGGAGAGAGAAAGGAAGGAAAGGAGGAATAAAGAGGCACAGGAATGCAGGGAGGAGGAAAGGAGCAGAGGAGAGAAGGGGAGAGAGGAAGTAAAGGAAGAAAAAAGGAGGGGCAGGAAAAAAGAGAGAAGAGAGCAAGGAAGGATCTGATATCCAGAGGATTGTATTTCTGCCTGCACCCTTGACTGCAGACCTTCAACCTTGATTGTAAGCCAAGGCCCAGAGAGCTGGCCCAGTGCTGTGCTTGGGGCTCGAGGAGAGGTAAGATGTGCTAACGTGCAGACCACACACCTTCGTCCTTTCCTGTCCTCCTTCCTTGCCCAATGCCCTGGGTGGAGTGAGCTTGCATGTTCTCAGAATCTTTGCTCCAAGCAGGGAAAGGAGCAGGGGTCCAAGCGTGTCAGCTCCCACAAGCACAGGGAGCTGTGCGACCTCCCTTCTAGAAGGTGTCCAAGCTCTCGGTGGGGGCGGGGACTCTTGGGGAGCACAGTACAGCAATCACTCCCTCCGTGGACCCCACTGCTCAGACCAAGCAGCCTCCCTGGCCTCCTGGCCCGTCTGGTTCCTGATTGACAGTGAGTCAGTGTCCTGGTCCAAGACCTGGAACAGCTGTTGATTGAATTTCTGCCCTTTCATGCCCCTCCTTTCCTCCTGTGTCAATTCATGTGCATCTTTGGGTATCTTTTAAACTCATTTCCCATTTTGAAAAAAATACAGCTCACTACCAGCATTCATTTACTTACAGAAGTACTATATTTTGTAAGTGGAACTACCACTACTAAAACCAAACTGCTATGCACAGACTACACAATGGTCTTTCCAAAAACTATTGATACACTAGAATGATAAGATTAGGGTGTCATCTCAGGTCATCTCTGTGTAGGTGCTGTAACCTCCTCCGTCACTGGGGAACATTCCTGGGGTGAACAAGAATAGGGAAGCTGGGTCCTCCCTTATCACCCGCAGGCCCACTGAGAGACACGGGTAGTGCAACCTGATCCATCCTATTGCCTGGTTCCAAGGGTGTGGAGAGTTTCTTCTGAGAGGAGAGAGTAAGACGCCCTTTGGGAGGGAACATGCGAAGAGCTGAACACATGCATGACGCCAGGATGGAGGGATTCAGACAAGGACATGGAAGACTAGCAAAGTCACAGTTTATCTTGACTCCAACGTTTGTACAGGACCCACTTTAAGCAGTGTATGGAAGGAGAATAACACTCACTCTCCTTTTGTTTGTGCTCTTTGTTGGTGAGGTCTTTCTGTTTTGGGGACCCAGAAATTTAATACAACAGCTTATGGGTAAAATAAGCATTTTCTGTGAGGTCTAAGAAAATAACTCTCAATGTTTTGCTCCACCTTCTTGAGGTGGTTTCAGGTTTCCAATCTGTCCTCCATCTGTCCCTGCCCTCTGCCCTCCCTGCCATAAAGTCCTGTGTCAAGACCAAGGAGCCTCAGCTCTGGGGGAAGAGGTAAGTGTCATAGATCCTCATGGGACAATCTCCTTCCTATCACCCTCATGGGGGCGGGCAGGTGGGCACAATCTTTGTGACTTTTTAGCTCCTGTCCTTTTGTAGATGTCTTTCTCCTATTATAGCTGGTATGAGTGGCTGGGCCTGGGATTGCAGGGCATGGGGGAGTTCCCTCTCTACCCTGGTATTATTGGGCGAGGGCTCTTGAGGGGAACTGTTCCCAGGTTCTTGGTATCCTGAACAAAGAATTGAGCAGAACACTCAGAAGGGGGAACAAGAGGAAGATTCATTAACACAAAAGTAGCAAAAGTCCACTTGTCAGGGGGGCAGCAAGCCAGTGAGAAGAGCTCAAAGCCAGATAGGGGCAGATACTGGGTTTCTTAAGACCCTGAGGTTATAGAAGGATTGATAGGAATCCTTGCCAAACAGGACACCCGACCGGCCCACCCATCAGGAGGGTGAGTTTCTGGCAGTACAAACTATTCAGAAGAAGTGTCGTGGCTTTCAAAGCCCTTCCGATGGGTGGAAGGGCATGAAGACCACAATGCAAATGAAGTTGGGCCCTGGACAGGGCCATGTATTTTGGGTTTTGCGCATGCAGCATGGGGATGGGGGTGGGCAGACTGACCTTTATCTACGGGACTTCTGATGTTGTGAAGTGGTCATCTTTGCACTGTGGTTTCTTAATGCCTGCCCCAAGGCTTTCTGTTGTTTACCTTGCTCCTTCTCCCTTCTGCCTCCTGAAAGTTCTAGGTTTGGGCACTGCAGCCAGTTCTAATCTGGGTCTTTGGAACTAATATGTGTCTTTCCGTTGCTGTGCCTCACTCATCAGTCAAAGTTGCTGTGGGCCGTGTACTGTTGGTTCTAAACCAGCAGGCCCTGAAGCTTGGATCTGCACGTAGCAGCGGGTTGCATCTGCCCTCACTGCCTCCCCCGCCTGCTGCCCCACACAGGGGGGTCTGTGACCAATCAGTGGGATACTGATCAAGGACAGAGGCCCTGACCACATATCCTTCCACTGACCACACAGTGGACACTCACTGTGCTCATAGGAAAGTATCTTTAAACTCCTAACAACTTGCAGTTGCATTTTGGATTACAACTTGTTTAAGCTGAGGACTGCCAACAGTTGCAGATTTCTCATCAACATGAGCTTGCGTACATTTTACGGACACACCATGCAGTCCAACCGTTCCCCTCATTTGGAGCGGTGCTCCCATAATTTGTTCTAATCACTGTGTTAATTGACAGTTTGAGTGCGTGGTTTCAGAGGACTTGGCATCCATAAATAATAGGCTTGAGAAGCCCTTCTTCCCATGGGACTGCAGCTCCAACAATTACACGAAAAGGACAGAAAAACGTACTGTTCAGGGTTTGACGTGTTTTTTCCTATTTCTAGGAAAACACTTGCTTTGAAACCCTGAAATGCTGGTGAGTGAGAGTCATATTTTCTTAACGATTTGCCATAAAATATATTGTTTGGTTGCAGCATTGATTACTACCTATTGATCAGCTTTTGTCATTATAAACACCTGAGATAATCAGCTTATACCGGGGAAAGGTTTATTTGGCCTTGCAATTTTGGAGCTTTTGGCCATGGTTAGTTGGCCCTGCTCCTTTTGGGTCTGTGGTGAAGTAGCTTGTCCTGGTGGGGAGCAGGTGGTGAAAGAAAACTGCTTACCTCTCAGCAGGAAAGAGAGAAGAGGAAGAGCCTTAGTTTCCACTGTCCTCTTCAGGGGCATGTGGCCAAAGGACCTAAACCCACCCTTCGGTCTCCTGAAGGCTTCCCCTTACTCCTGTAATACCACCCAGGAAACAAGCCTTTACTACATGGCTCTTTGGGTTACACTGAAGATTCAAAGTTGTTTCTGTGCGTTGTGGTGCTGGGGATTGAAGCCAGGACTTCCTGCATGCAAGGTAAGTGTGTCCCCTAAGCTGCAGCCCAGCCTCCTACCGCAATACCTACATGTATGTGTATGGGGGGGGTGATACATCCTTTACAAAGTGCACCTACATACTTTTTAAAAAGTATATTAAGAAGTTCAACACATATTTTTCCAAGGCAGTGTCTAAAGGAAAAGTGGGTTGATAGTAGTAACCAGCTCCTAACTTTCAAATGCAGATTCAAGGTTTACAATGTAGCGCACACACTTGGGGCTCACGCTGAGCTTAGCACTGAGCCGAGAGAAATAAAGGGTAGTGCCTGCCTTCAAAGAACAAGTAGATCTGATTCAGAGTCACTAAAGAAATTCCCTCTAATTGCCTATTATTTCTAAAAATGAAAGGGGATAATCGTACAAAGTGCTTAGCAAGCGCTTGGCATATAATCTCGAGTTCCATAAATCTTGGCTATTATTGTCACTATTATCAAAAACAACAAAGGAAATACAATGATCTGTACTTTTGTCTTCTGACTTGCTTTCTCCGTTAGTCACCTTCGGGGCAGTGCCTGCAAAGTAATGTTAATTATTACAGAAGTCTATAAATGCCTTCCCAAGTGTTTGGTGACTACAGCATCACCTTTTCCTACACAGGGATAAAAATAAGCAGCCACTTTCCGTGGGTAACGACATGCTGATCTTCGAGTGTTTTGCAATTCAGATTTTATACTTCACCGCTTTCTGAGCAGCTCTCTAGACAGAGTCCTCTTCTGCATGGGTCCTTCTTTTTGAGGGCCCATGTTGGACATCTGCACACCCCACCCTGCATCTTTTCACCAGCATGAGCTCAGTGAGTCACTGACTTTTAAGAGTGCAGCCTCAGGGTGCAGGACGATAAGACATTGTTTCACTTACAGTTTTGCACCTTAAGGTCATGCATTCACAGGAACAGTGAACAATTACAGCTTAATACAAGGCCTCCCTGAAAGCCAGGAGGTGAGTTGGATCCTTGAAACCTCCAACTTTTCTATACCATTATTGTGGGGATGGCCCAGAGGCCTCCAGAAGAGGGGAAGTGCTGCACTAGAGGGATGGCTTTGTTGGAGGAGTACATTTCATCCTATGTGGAAATGTCCACAGCAGCAGGTCCCCAGGACTTTAGCAGCTGATTATTTCTCTGGTGGACAGGGTGTGACCTCATGCCTGGCTTTCTGAATGTGACTAAACTCTAGTCCTAGCTTCTACCATGGTCCTACCTGACTGGGATACCACTCTTTGCTCCCTTCTCTGCTTCCTTCAACCAGGATTTCTCCAGCATCTGGACCACATCAAGGCCTCCAGGGATGCATTTTCCACCACTGTGGCCATGATTGAGGACAGATGTGTCTCCTGAAGTCAGGTTCCTCTGACCACAGTGAACAAAGAGTTCTTGGTAAACCTTGTACCTCAGTAGATGGAGGTTTCTCTTTGTAAACATCTTCCCTGGGGGAGCTGCCATGGAACGATGGTCCTCACTTGCCATTTTGTCTAGCATAGATGCTCTTTAGTCAGAGATATAAATATGGAGTTTCAGATTCCGCAGGAGGTGGGAAATAGTTTTGTCTTTTATGCTTGTGAAGAACCCATTCATTTAATAAGGGAAATGGACTGAATCTCATGGGTGGGCCAACAGGGGAGTGAAGATAAGAATGGGAAGGGCAGCATTTCACAGGGAAGGTCTTGGCAAAAGACCTCAAGGGGGACAGAGGAGCTGGAGGTTTGGGGTCTGGGCTGTGGGTGGGCCTGGCTGGCTGTGGGTACGTGATAGAATGGGCAGAAGTGTGTTCAGCAGGAAAAGCTTCTCATACTGAGGATCTCAGCAGCAGATCTGGGTCCCTGATTCAGGAGGCTGGGGGTGGGGTGGGGGTAGGGGTGCGGTTGGGCAGAGGGACCAGCTGATACCTAGGGTCTCCTCCAGAGTTGAAGGTCACTCATTCCTTCAGAAAGCCTCACTTGATTGCCATGGGGTTGCAGGACCTCTCTGGAGTCCACACATGTTCACCCTTCTCCAGTCATTGTCCTTCTGGGTGTTCACTGCCTGTTTCCCCAGCTCTGGACTCTGCACCCTGCCAGGCCAGACACTGAACCTCTTGTATCCCCAGAATGTAGCCCAGCGCCTGGTGCATGGTAGACACCCAATGACAGTTTGTGAGAGTGAAAGGATAGGCCAGGGAAGGAAGAGGAAGAGGAGGGAGGGAGGGAAGGAAGGAGGGGTGGAGAAAAATGGAGGGAAATAAAGAAATAAGAGAAATAAGGAAGGGGGAGGGAGGAGGAGGGATAGAGGGAAAGGGAGGGAGAAAAGATCTTGTTATTCTGCTCCTCAAAACTCTTCCTCATTATTATAAAGTAAGTGTCAAATTTGGAGAAAAGGAATCATGTGTAAAATAATGTATTTGTGAAATGCAATAATGTGATACAGAGGGTGAGAGCACGGGCTTGGCACAAGTGAAAATAGTTTGCAGCCATCCCACCCTGGACAGTAATTATGTTAATTATTTATGTAGTTCCTAACTAAATAAAACTTACTTATGGCTTCTAATTTCACCTTTACCCTAGCTACACTTGTTAGTCTACAAAAAGCATGGTACTCAGTAGAGTGTGTTGGACTGTACCTTCATTTTGACAGTTCTGGTTTTGAGTTGAGGGACACAGAGGAAAAAGGCAAGATGTCGGCCACCTATGTATTACTGGGTTGCCCTTTACTCTTTGCCACCTGTGCCGCTCTGGTAGACCAAGCCAGTCCCTCACCCACCATCTCCTTGGACCTGCTCTGATGGTGAGAGAAGGTGTAAGTATCCCAGCAACTCATTCCATTCTTTTTGCTTGGTGATGCTGTCACCCTGCTGAGCTCCACGGTCTGAAGTGACATAAAACACATGGAGGCACTTGGCCATTCTGGGTCACTCACAGCAGAAGCTTCCTGCCTGCAAAGATAGGGGTGATTCACAGGAACTGAATGGATAGAGGATTTCAAACATTCACCTTGTATCAGAATCTGCAGAGAGAACCTATGGACTAACACTGCACATCTCGTGCATGAATGTTAAAACCCTGGGCTCGGTGCCCTAGTTGGCTTGCCTTGTGCTCATCTCCAGTTCAGGCTCCTGGGACTACTTGGCCACTGTGCTTTGTGTTTTGGGGTGCTGTGGTGCGAGGCCCTGAAAAGCTGTGGGCTCTCAGATGTCCCTGCTTGGATTCTTATCAGGGCCATTATTTGTCTGTGTACTATATAGAGCTCTAAGAAGAGAAGCTTGGTATTTAAAACATTCTCTGAGTTTCCTTTCAAGAGCTCTTCAAATACTCATGGAATGTTTAAAAATAAATGGTATTTGTCACAGATGTTACCAAATGATCATTGTCATCAGTCAAGTGTGTTACAAGTTCTGAGGATCGGGTCAATTTCTTGGCAATAAAGCTGCTGTTTGTATGTGGATGGGTGTAAGCTGGAGGGAGTCTGTTTTCAAAGTGGTTTTCTAGGAGTAGCTTTGGAGATGAAAGGGTTTGAAGTCTGGATTGTATAAATGATGAATTGCTCAAGATTTAGGTCACTTTCCAGGGAAGCAGGTACTCAGTCTCAGGAAACCAGTGTCTTTGCTGAAACGGTATATCTTGTTCTTTGTTGTTCCAACTCCCACTCTTCTAAGAATCAGAGTGACAAAATCTCCTGGATCCATTGGGGCGGGGGGATGGAAAGGATGGTGAGGCGTCTGGTTCTACTCATGACATTCAATCTAGGCCCTTGGGTTGTTGGACAATTTGACTAGTCATACTTTGTGTTGATTTATGTAATAGTGAACATTTTCCAAAGTCCATTAGCATACATTAGAATTACACTTTAGACTCACAAGGAATACCAAGGGTCCTCTAACATGAGGTATATTAAGAATCTCTAGGACCCTCATTGCCTCCATTTCCTCCAATAACCCCTCAAGGTCCTTTAACATAAAGATATACTGTCTTATCTTCTTTGTTGCTGAGACAAAATACCTAACATCCACCAGTTAAGGGAAAGTTTTATTGAACTCGGTTTGTAGAGGTTTCAGTCCATAGTTGGTTGGCTCCAAGGCAGGATGGAATGGCAGAGGAGAAACAGTTCATGGCAGGAAGAAGGTAGCAAAGCAACAGGATGACCAGTTCTTTCCATCGCTTATATTTTATCCAGCCTACTTAGGGTGAATAGCACTCCCACCCTTAATCCTAATGCCCTTGAACCTAGCACCATGAATCAATCCCAGTGTTACACACACACTCTAGATCCAGTCACCTCTGAAAAAATCCCACATATAACCAAATGAAGCTTTGGGGGGGCATCTAAACACAAGCCATAACACATACTTAGATTGTAAAGGAAGAGCTGAGGTTCAGGAGATGTAAATATCCTGTTCTAGCCACATGATTGGCAGGTAGGAATGCTGGAGGGTAGAGTAGGGTAGTGTAGGGTAGTGTAGAATGCAGTTGCTGGGTGTTTTGGTTTAGATCAAGATGATCCCTCAAAAACTTCTGTGTGCAGAGGTGGGATTTTTAGGAGGCGATTGAATCATGAGGGCTGCTAACCTCATCATGATTACATAACCAATTACGATTCATCTGCCGATGAGTTCACAGCTGACTTTGCTGTGAGGGGATGGGGCCTGGTGAGAGGATGATCTCTGGAGGCTAAAACAGTGTATTCTCGTATGTGGTCTCCCTTCCCTCCTCTGGTTCTTTCCTTGGCTCTGTATTTCCTGGATGCCATGAGCATCTTTCTTCTACTTTTGCTAAGACATTTCTGTCTCATAACCATGGACTGACCATGGACTGAAATCTCAGAAAGTATGAGTCAAAGTTGGTATTTAAAAAATTCCTTTAAGTGGAATTGGTATTCCCTCTTCCTTTAAGCTGTGTATATCAGGTGCTTTGTCCTACCAAGGAAAGCCTGACCAGTATACCAGGCCTTATCATCCAGACATGTGGCCACGCTCATGGCTACTGAAAGCTCCCTGCCCCCCAGAGGGCAGCTGGATGCCTTTTGAATGTACATGAAGGGAAAGTTAATTACAGACAACTCGGTGAAATAAATCCTTCAATCTGTTATTCTTCTAACAGCAAAGTGATCTTCCTTGCATAATTTCCAAGGAGAGTAGATTTTGCAACTCTGAGGAAGGACAGAGCATATTTGTCACTTGTCACTTGATACTAAACCCAAAGTTCAAAGTTATTGTCCTTAAAGGGAATTTATAAAATTGTCAGTTGTCACCTTTGGTCCACTCTCATGCCTCTTGCCGAGTTTAAGAAAAAATTGCTGAAGATGAGGATTAATATAATCAAGAGAAAATTCAGTCAGACCAGAACACATGCAGAACTCACACCTCTACCTAAAACTAGAAGGCCCTTCTGAGAATAGAAGGGGTTCCTCCCACTCACAAGTACCTCTCCTCTGCTTTGTTCATATCACATGGTTTATTCCATTAAGGTGCTCAGTGAAACCCAGATGGCCAGAGGCTGGCTGCCCTGAAGAATTTAAGGGCCTGCAAGTAAACAGTTTCTTAGACTAACTTCCTTCAGGGTTCCTCTAGGATTTGCTGGACATCTCCCTGGTAACATTCTTAACCTTCCAGTCTTCGGGGGTGTTCTTTTCCAAGTTGGTCCATTTGAACAAGTGGCATCTCTCTGCCACTCTAGCTTCCCTACCCATACTATTTGGGGAGGAAGCTCATTATTCCTGCTGTGGGGTAGTCTTGGTTGCTCCCCACTTCTTCTCAGTCTGCAGCTGCTGTAGGGAGCTCAAATCTAACAGCATCCAAAGAGCTGCACCCCTTCCTCACATGTTCTTACAATATTTCGATCCCACTCCCTTCCCCCTTAGGTCCTTTACACAGGTACAAAGAACATAACTAGCAATAGTCACATATAAATGTATCCAGTTCAAGGTTTGTAAATGAAAGGTACTAATAAACTGCTGAGCAAGCAGGGGGTTCAGTATCATGCCTGACGCCAAATCAGCAATACTGGAGAAGAGCTGGGGGTGGGATCCCAATGTGACTCAGAGTCCAGAGCCACCTCTGGCTACGGGACAAGCCCTCTGTCCTTCAACATCAAACTCAAGTTCCTCTCCCCTGTGACTCTGCCCTCCTGGAACCTGTCCCACTTAGAACCGCTTTGCACTTAGCAGCTGTGCCATGTAAATGAATGTCGTCTTCTGTTGTTTGGGGGACTTGGTTTACTCTTCTCAACTTGTGTATAAAGTTTGTAGGAATCACGTCATTCATTTTTTTCACTCAGGGAAAAACAAGGTACGATATATTGTGTTTGGAGCAAATCCTGGTTGAATAACTTATTAATTAATGTGTACCTTGGCTACTTAAAATCTAATTCCACTTAAAATCTAATGAGATTAGCTTGTGTTTTGTTGATCCTGGTGGATATGGGGTATGTTGTATGATGTGCGTGCTGGCAATCATAATCTGCTCGTTAACCTCATATGTTCCTTCCATCTCTGGATTATCCTGTCCATATTCTCCCTGCATCTTCCTATTGCTTTCCATGCTCAAATGGTATACCTCCTCTTGACCAGTCACAGTTCACCACACTTTTCATAGGCACATGCTCTATTTTCCTTGAAATTCTCACATCCTTGTCTGTAAGAGCCTGCTCAGTGCAGCCCCCTTTGAAGGCAAAATAACAGGGCTCTTCTACGCCCCACAGCGGTCTTGTAAACCTGGCACTTGCGTCCTTGCCTTGTGGTCACTTGTCTGCCTGTCTCCCCTCTCCACCCAGCCCGGGAGCTCTCTTCACAGCCAGGACTTGTCTCTTGTATCTTTCCACTCCCCTGCCCCTGTGGCCTGGCACAGTGCTGTGAATTTCAGTGCTTCAAAATAATGTTGAAGGAAATGGCTAACGTGACTTCCATTTTTAGATGAGGCAGCAGAGAGAAATCCACAGAGGGGGTCAGGAAAGAACTGCTAACTGGGCATAGGTCATCCCAGAGATTCACTGTTCACAGCCTACTGAACCCCCTTGAGAGTCAGGATAAGTTTCCTAAAACTAGAAGGCCCAGGCCCCATCTCCAGGGAACTCCCCATCTTATGGGGAAAACAGTCTTGAGGTGAAGTCACCATGGTGCAGATGTCACTTAAACTTTAGAAACTTCACAGCCTGGTCCCCTTTAAGGTCCAGCACTGAGTTTTGAACTTAGAATTTTGTATTATCATCCTTAAAGGGAATTTATAAAATTACTGAGCTCTTGGCCTGCATAGTTGGAATCTGTCCTGGGACTACTGATACCTGTTGGATTTGCTCCAGGCAGACAATAGAGGCCGCCAAGAAGCACTCTCTGAGCTGAGAGACGGGCGGGACAGACAGGGCAGTTCGCTGGGAGTCCTTGGGAGGTCTTCCTGTGCACAGTGGACGAGGCACTTCGTCCTCCACATCCATGCTTCTTTTCCTATTCCATCTGGGACTGTTTCAGTGGAAATGTGCACTCACTCTAGGAAGTCCCACCTCCGGAAGGCAGGAAGTCATTCACGGAAGTGAACACACAGCCGCATAGCCTTGAGTTGTGTTACCGCTCTGTTAGCCCACAAGGATGCCCACTCCAGTGTCAACCACTCTGGGAAGGTCACAGGTGCTATGTCAGAGTTGAAGGAGAGCATAATTCTCCTCATCTAACTGCTTTGTCTCCTTCATGGGCTTTAGGGAGCGAGAGCATCACAAGCCATACGTTGCCAAGAGACAGACTTCTCTTCACAGAGGGCCCATCCATTGTCATGAGCTGGGGAGTTGCTCTGCCAGGATGAAGAGGATCAGACTAGGGAGGCCAAGGCAGGGAAAGTGGATGGGGTGTGTGTGTGGACAGTGAGTGGTGTGTGTTAGAAAAGAGGGGATGCTGTCTATGTGTAGGGAGGAATGTGTGTGCATATATGTGCTGTGTATGTGTCAAGAGTGAGTGGTATATATGGAGGTAAAAATAGGTGTGTATAGGAAAAATGGCGAGTGGTGTATGTGTGACTGGAGGCAAAATGTGTGCATGTGTAGATAAGAATTGTGCATAGGAAGACCGTGTGTGTGTGTGTGTGTGTGTGTGTGTGTGTGTCCCATAGGTGTTAAGAGTATGCACTACAGAGGAAGATAGACAGGTACAAAGGTGATAGACTAGCTTACATCGAATCACACACAAACTCATAGGGAAGGGGGATCTAAAGATTTGAGGGTGATGGCAATTTGATTCATAGACACATTTGGTGGAGGATTCTGAATGTAGCCCAGTGGCCTGGATTGAAAGAGGCAGCTGAGGTTTAGGTATTTTTAGTATTTAACACCTATTTAATATTTTGTTTCCTAATTTAGTTTCCCAAGGAAACTAAAACACTCCCCCAACTCCATGCCAAGGTTGGTATGTGGAACACAAGCTATGCAAAGCTGTTCTTCCCAGGAGACCTGTGAGGCCAAGGCACACTCTGAGGTCCTCAAGGAGCGGGGGCAAGCTCACACCTCTTCAACTTGACCTTGCAAAATGACATGGCTGTGCCCCAGCTCACTCCTTTCTTCAGTGTGATCCTGTCTTTTATGTGGCTCTTACTGTATAAAGCTGTTTACACATGTACTATTATGTTCCGATGTAAGCCACACAAATCTACGTTGGAAGATGTCATGCTTGTGTAAAATCTGTGGTTAGTCTAGGTTCTGTGTCTTGACATTCAAGTGTGACCAAATTGTACTCTCTCTCTCTCTCTCTCTCTCTCTCTCTCCAGAGATGGATCAGAAAATATGGTGAAATTTTGTCCTTGGGTGTCAATCTATCTAATATGAGACAATGTGCATTTATAAACAAAGGGACTGTCACTTTGATGCCAGAGTGTAGAAAGATATGCTTGTAAGCCACTAACTAGTTCCATTTCCATACAGTTAATTTTGGGAATATCTATTCACACTGAACTCTAAATTCTATTTTGAGAGATTTGCTTTTACTGCTTGGACAGGTGAAAGCATCTATCTCCCAAATCAGTTGAGATTGCGTGTGTGTGTGTGTGTGTGTGTGTGTGTGTGTGTGTGTGCTTGCGTGCACACAGAGTGGTATTTTGGCATGTATCCGTTGCCCATCATGTCGATTTTGTGGCATTTTATTTATGGAGCAGTGCGTATTTTTATCTGTAGTTCTTTTTAGTTATTGGAGGGGAGAGCTTTAGAAAAAAAAGGAATGACGGGCACCGCTATTCAGAGCCTATTCTTAATCAAACAGTCACTGTGTGATCTTGCCATTTTATTTTTTACAAAAGAAAAATTAGCACGGGTTCATTTGATATCTTGCAGGGCCCCATGCCAGGAATATTTTCATAATCCTGGGGGGGGGTCACTCCTTCCTACTGCTCCCATCTGAGCCCCCAAGCCGCTCTCTAAATGCGCACACATATCTTCATTCTACCTCTTTGCTTTCTTTCATGTGTCTCTTGGCATTTGACTGTGGAGTCGGGTGCATACTTCTTCTCTCCTAAATTCTTCCAAAGAGAATCTCTCTTTAGGGAAGCCCTTCCAGGACTGAGGGATCAAACAAGTATTTATATTTTTATTGTTGGCAGCAAGGGACTGTGTTTCTCTTCTTCTTTGTGGCAAGGAGGGGTCAGATGGAGGTGGACATGTCACATAAAATGTGACATAGTGTTTGAAAACACCATATTAAAACCACCCATGCAGTGCTGAGAGGACAGCTAGGGACGAGAAATCATTCGCATGTCTAGCTCTGTCATTTTTGACAATAACCCCTCCCTAGAAGTATTGTAACTTCTGGGCTGGCCCTACCTTAAGTTGCTATCCAGTGGTGAATTTTGAGTTTTGATATATTTTACATAATTAGGCCAATTTAAGGTGCTCTGAGCGTGAACATCTCATGCAAAATAGATCCTTTCTGTATTTTCTGTTTTTAGGGATATAATTGGATGTATTTATGACTTTGGAGGCTGTTATCATTTTGGTTAGGGTTACAACCAGGGTAGGTGTTAGTCAAAACTGTAAAATTAGCAAAGCCGTTCTTTGAGGCTATTGTCCAGGTACCTGGAGCCTATTCTGATTTACCTAGGACCTGTCCACCCCCCGCTACTCCACTGGAGCAGAAAGTAGCATAAGACATTATGCTAGGACCTTATTTCCTAGAGTCCCCACCCTTCCACACACAGTAAAGTTTTTTCTCATTTATTTATCCTGTCATTTAACAAATGATTTATTGAAAAGCTACTAGCACCCAGGTACCAAGATTCCTTCAGCAGGTGCCTGAAACTGCAGAGAGTACCAAGCCACATGTGTGTGTATATGTCTGTGCTTTTTCCTATACATGCCTATGATAAGGCCTATTCATCAATTATACACAGTATGGGGAGAACAGTAATAACAGAACAACTATGAACTAGAAGTTAGGAGAACGTCATTTTTCTCTGGTGTAATATTTTATTGTCCTGTAGTATTTTCAGACAGTGGCTGGAGGACAGTGATGAAGCAGGGAGAGTGAGACTTCAGGTTTGGGGTGACTGCTTCCTGCCCAGCCCTGGGATGGGGGATGGTCCTCTAGTCTGTGCTGAGTCAGGACTCACCTCTGTGTCAGGCCTGGAGGTCTAGGAGAGCCAGAGCAGGATGGAGTTGGCCAGCAGGAAGGAGACCAGGGAGCCCTAGGAGGCTGACAGAGGCCTTGGGCGTGAGTAGGAAGGTGAGCGGCTGGTGTGGGTGAAAAGAGGGCTGCTCTTCAGGGAGTTTGTGGCAGTTGAGTTACTTTGCTTTGTTTCATTCAGGGTACCATTTCAAGGAATGTTTAATAGATTGATCGCTAAAAGTTATAAGGTAATTTGGGTTGCTGAGTCGATTCCATATTCAGGAAAGTGGATTTTATGATCAACAACTGAAACTTCAGGATGGGAATTTTCAGCATGTATCAATTTCCTTTGACTGTTTATGCCTGAGCATCCCCAGCTTTTGGAACTTTCGGGATCCTTGCGTCAGGTTTTCTCAAGTAGCCCACACCTTTGATTTGTCATTTCCGGTACTAGAATCCTACTTCCCTCTGATGTGGGCTGCTGCCTCTCCCTCATCCTCCGTTTTCTTTTTTAAAAACATCTTTCTAGGTCATCCCTTAATTTTCTTATCTTTAGCATTCAGTGGTTCAGTGGTTTCCGGTGTACTGGGCCGATTTCCTATCTGTCTTCTAAACTTACATTCACTACATTTTTATTTTATATCGCCCTGTTTATGTTGCATTCTTAAGAAACTTCTACTATGGGAATTTGTGTGAATATAAATTCTAAATAAATGTATTTGTTTCTTTTTCTTATTGGCTCCTTCTGTTCTTATCAAGTATTTCTGCTCTGTGTCTCATAATCATAGGCTCTGGGAATAGAAAGGTAAAATAAAATCTCTGTCCTCAAAACATGGGTGCTTGAAACAGTGGGGCTCTATCTGAGGTCTCTCATTCTTTTTAGACATTTCACCTTCATAAATTTGGATTATTGCACGCAGAAATGAACAGTGCACCTGGTATTGTCTTTCTCTTGATGGTGACCCAAGCACAGGGATGACATTAGCTTCGGCCCTCCTTCTACTGTCCTATCTGGCTCTCAAGACTGTTGCATAATATTCTGTTTTTAGTGACTCTTAAGGATGATATTGATAGCACTGGACTTTTTGTATGTCTGATTCTTGAAAAATTCAGAGCTTACCTTCTTAAATTTTATTTTCCAATTCCTTCTTTTCATTTCTTTTTCTCTTAAGAGAAGAAAAAAGTGCTCACAATTTGATAAGCTGAAGTTTATTTTGCTTCTCTCTAAATATTTAGGTCAAGGGATTTCTAAAAGGGATCCATACAGATTCTTTGCCCAGTGATTAAGTGGAGTTTTGCTGATGGCAAATGTATTAATGACATTTTTTCCGTGAAGTGCAATATCCAATAATTTTACTGTTATCTCCTAGTGGGCATTTTCCAAGATGACTCCTGGGCTTCAGTGTTTGGCAGACCAGGGTAACTGCAAAGTTCCACTGCTCTGAACAGAATGCAGCAGACCGAAGGTTGAAGCTGTTACAGATTTATCTACCAGTCAGCTGATCTGACGTCCCAGATATGGAATTTTGTTGTTTCTGTGATTTTCTTTGCAGGCCAGGCTTCAGAGTGACACAGACTCCACATTATATATTTAAGCAGGAATGGCTGTGTTTTAGGGCAGTGAGTACTCCCACAGTTGTTGAAGCCCTATAGATGTAAGTACCAGCCTAGAACTCTGAGATTAATGTCCAGAGCAATGCCCTGGCCTAACCCAGTGCTGGGGATTCTGAAGATCACCTTGGGCCCTGGAGGATACAGGGACAGGCCATTCAAGCTGAGATATAACCCCAAAGGTGATCCCAGGCACTCACAAGCAGAATTGGTTCCCTGCCTTTGAATTCCCAGGGAGCTGGAGACAGGCCATGGGATTATGGCCACAGGAAAACCACGGGCCCTAAGATCTGGTTGCCAGCAGGTAAAAAGCTGAAGGTCTTCATCTCTCCTTTACTTTACCTTCACCTCTAAAATCTCAGAGACAGGATGTGCTCTCAGGATCTTCAGTTGAAGGAGAGTCTGAGAAATGCAGTTTGTAGCCTCTCAGATTCCGTGGTGTGGGAAAGCATCTTAGAAGGACTAGAGAGGGAAGGCTGTGTCCAGCTAATTCCACCCAGCACAGTGATAGAAGGGCAAAGTAGTGGGACATACTCATAAATTCCTTCAAGAAACACTGTGAAGAGTATCTCTCCCAAGGAGAAAGCCTCATAGATTTGTTTGATTGGAATGTTCTATGATCAGGGCAATGGACCCTTTCTGCCTGGCTCTCACATGAGTGAGGACTGTACGGAAGTCAAACCTAGCTTTGCTCAGAGAAGAGAGGGGAAGCAAGGTATGCAAAGGAATCCCAGGGCACTTCACAGCCCAGTATCAAAAGGGCTAGGTCCACAGTGCTGACCCAAGGCAGTACAGATGAGTCCAGGAGCACTGTGTGAGGTGCAGAGTGTTTGTGATCCGGGTGTCATGTGTCATACATGACATCAGCCACAGCTGTGTTGTAGGTGCTGTGTGCAGGACCTTGCTACTGATGCAGAACAGTGTATCATGGAGGAGGCAACTGGACCCTGGCTAAGTTAGGTGAGTATTGTTTTGCACTCTCTGGGAACTGCTTGAGGGATGTGTTAGTCACTTTTCTGTTAATGAGATGAAATACATGACCTATGGAACTTTAAGGAGAAAAGGTCATTTGGGCTCACATTTCAGAGGTTTCAGTCCAGGATCAACTTCCTCCAAGGCAGAAACTTGGTAGAAGGGTGTGGAGGAGCAAACCTGCCCAGCTCATGGCATCTATGGAAGCAGAGAGCAGGAAGGGGAAGAGGAAGGGGCCAGGGAGCAGACGCTGTACCCAAGGTCAGGCCTCTGGGACCTACCCGGACACACTCAGGTCTGGTTTGCTAACTGAGGCATCTCTAAGGCCAATCAAATTGACAGTCAAGATGACCCCATCAGGAGGGGTGACACTGAGCCAGGTCTTGCCAGATATCCAGGGCTTCATCAAGAGAAGTTGTCCATGGCAGGTGGTGGATCTGGATGGGTCGGGGTATGGGGGTACTTATTGATTCAGAAGTCCAGTCAAACAGTGCTGTTTTGGTACTAGGTAGAGAATGGCTTAGATTCATCACTTCCCATAGCAGTTTTCAGAAGAGTTTTGTAAGAGAACTCTTGCTTTCATTCCCAAGAGTCCATGCAGCCTCAAGAATCTGAAGAGATTTTGTGGTTTGGTTTTATTTTCATAGAAAGACCAAAAAACCTCTGGAATACAAATTAATTGTGTGTATTAGGTTCAGCTTCTGACAACCACAAAGCTCTCAAGCTTTCAAACTTACATTAACTCAAAGGACACAGATCTCTTCAAATTCAAGGAAGACTCTGAGTACCACAGTCATTTTGGACAGTGTCTTCCTGCCTACTGTGGACCCCACCCTCCTGAGAAAGTTTACTAAGTCATTTTCTCGTGTCTCATTTTGACTTCTATATGTGCCTTAACTGCATTCATATTTTAGGTGTAAAGTTCTTTGTAAATGGCTTAGCCAACTGGGATGGAATCTTCATGCAAAAGGACTTTAGTGTCTGATGAAAATGTTATTTTCTCAGAATACAGAGAGAAGATGAGGTTTTTATTTTTCAGTCTGGACCAACTTTTGTGCATGTGTGGTGCTGTGCATGGAGCCTAGGGCCTCAGGTACACAAGGCAGGCTCTCCACCACTGAGCTATACCCCATCCTTTGCCCTTTTTTTGAGTTTTTAAAATGGGTTTTCAGTTGATACCTCCTCCCACCTCATGTAATTGTACTTCTTGTTGGGACCCAAAGGGTCTGAGACACTGAGCTGTTTCTTCAGCAGGAGCCTGAGAGTGGGGTATAATGGTGACCTAGAAAGATGTGTAGCCTGCATACAACGTAAGGGACAGAAAGAATCTTGTCTCTTGCTTGTTGCTTTTGCTGTCTTCTGCTGCCATGAACTGTTGCCTCTGGGCCATGTCACCCTGCCTTCGAGCCAGCTGATTATGGACTGAAACCTCCATAAACTGTGAGCTAAATAAACCTTTCCTCCTATAACTTTGGGTGTTGGGTATTTTGTCTCAGCAACAAGAAAAGTAACTAAGACAAGCCTGGAATTTAAGTATTTGGGAACTTAGGAAGTGACATCTAAGGGAAAGTTTGGTAATCCAAAATTTCTTTTCCTAGGCAAAATAGGATAATTGTTCTGAGCATGGTGTATAAGGCTTCTTCCTGGATTTGAAACTGCTGTTCCTTGCCAAGTGACCATAGCAATTACTTCCTACCCCTTCTTTCTAATCATGGGATTAACATTCAGAGCTGGCTCACAGGGTTAATGCGAGGACTACATGAGATTAAATTGCACTTATAGGACTTTCCAGAATGTGTCGCAGTTCCTGGAATAAGGAACATACTAGTGAATGTTATTATAATTAAAGCTATTCATGACTTTCTGTCCAGCCTGGGCCTGTGCACACTACTGTTTCTTTAGCTGCTCAATTTAAATAAATGCCAAGCAACTTGGAGAATCATGTTCATTATTGTTGAACTGGGCTATTTACAGTCTCAGGAATGTGCTGTTTCTCATAGGTTCTCCCTATGGCCATGTATTGATTTATCTGCAATGGGGTGGAAACAAAGTCAGAAGAAGGTGTCAGTAAAATAAAATAATGACTCACTGTTGTGAGATGATGTCTCTGAAATAGGCTTTTATGAGAACATGAGTCAGTAGGAATGCATATGCACCTGTGTTGTTTCTGCTTGTGAACATACACAGGATGCGTCCTCCCAAAGGGGTTGGCCGAGGTGTGCTCCGTGCACTTCTAGGGCAAGGCCTTTGTTTCAAGGAATTGTGTGAGTCTGTGTTCTTTAGCGAGAAAACAGGGCCGACCCCTGAACTTGATATGCTGACCAGCCTTGTGTGCAGTCTTTTGAGCGGCTAAGGAAACACGTTTATAAAAGCCCTGGTGCAGGGACTAGTGCATCGTAGGTCTTCAATAAAGGCCAGTGGGCTGGAGATGTAGCTTCATGCTGGAGCTAACATGTGAGGTCTTGACTTGAATACTACACTGAGGACTGAAAAAACAATAGGGCCAGAAAGGAGGAGGATATCCCAGGAACTGTGAAAGGACCTGGTGGCACCCAGTGAGATCTCACATATTTCAGAGTGACAGGAAATTTGGGTATCTAGCCACTCAAGGAAGGTCTTCTAATTACAATTAGCAAATCAATTGAATTAAGTGACTGATTTCTTTTCTTTCCAAAGACAGAACCTAGACTCCTTTAAACTGACAGTTTTACTTTTTCTCAGGTTCTGGCTCTGGCACTTACTAACTATAGGACCTTAGGCAAAATTTTTTAACCTCTGTATACAGTTTATGAAACATACTTTAGAAAATACAAAGAAAGCACTAATGGAAAGAAATGTTTTGTAAACTGTGATGTGCTTGGGTGAAAATGTGTGACATCATGTTTGTCCTGAGGAACAAGTTGGAGGTTTGCTGTTTCAGGCTTCTGGGGTTGTTTACAAGGCCATGGTCTCCATCATGATGAAGCCTGGGCCACCATGATACCCAGAGTTTGGGTTCGTGTAGGTAACTTGCTTCCCTCTGCTCTGCGGCTACCTCACTATCCACAGGTGTGTGAAATTTGGTGGGTCAGCCAACCCCCCCGCCCGGGCTCCTGGAGAGTCATTCTCCAGTGCATGAAGGAACTGCTTCAGCCAAGAGCTTTGTCTGGACCCTGCCTGTCTTGAGGGCAGAATTTTTCTCAAACATGTTTTCAGGAGCTCAGCACTTGCAGTGTGTTTTGAGCCATGCTGCTGTTGGTAGTGTTCTCTTACCAGTTAAAGGACTTACTCTCCAGACCTCTTCTGGAACTACTGCTGTTCTTTGGTTGGCAAAAACTGGTAACACCCACAGTGGTCTTCTCAGAGGGCCTCGCTGGCCCCTCACATGTCTGTTCAGGGTTCAGAGTGGCCCAGAACAGGGTTATTGTAACCCATACTGGTCATGCAAAGTCTGAGCGGAGCCTTTAGCGTGCTGATGGTGTGGTGAGAATCTGCAGAGGTTTTGAGAAGACAGATTTCCAGACCCAGGTCTGGAGGCTCCAGGCGGTTGAGCAGAGGGGCTGTGCATGTGGAAGATGACAGCGTGGGGAAGCGTGTGCCAGTCTGCCGCTCACTTTAGACGGATGGACTGCAGGTCTTCCTGCCACACCCTGCTTTTCCTGTTTACTTATTTCCAGCTAAGCACGAGGGGAACACGGGAGAAAACCCAGCATTTCCCTTCAAAGGTGGAGCTCACTCCCTGTGTGGCCCCGCAATGCTTGATATGCCCTTGGGTGAGTCAAGCTCACAGGGTTTGTAATATCTGATCTACAGAAATTGAAGCAATGTTTTATTTAATTATTATTATTTTAATTATACATATTGGTGGAGAACAGTTTGATTTGATACATGTAAATGATGCACAATGATTGAACTAGGCCCATTAGCATTTCTATCTCCTTAAACCTGAAAACCTCCAATTCTATATAACAAGTGTACATTTTTACAAAGCATAGTGTGGTGTTCCCACATCTATGTACAATGTGCTCTCACCAGATAAGGGTAATTAATATTTCCATCTCCTTATCATTACTTTGTGTTTGAAGCCCTTGAGCTTTTCCTTTCTGGTTATCCATAAAATATGTAATAGGTTGTTATGGTTTGTGTCTGCATCTCCCCCTGAATCTGCATGCAGTCATAGGGCAGGCTTCTAGATTTATGATTCATGGTCCAATGTTGGAATTATGGGTGTGAGTGACACACCTGCCCCCAGGCAGATTGTTTGCACACAATGTAAGGGAAGGAAAGAGATTTCTTGCCCCTGCTACCCCCTTTTTGCTCTTGCTGCTTTTGCTGTTTTTCACCACCATGAACTGTTGCTCTCTGCCATGTGCCGCTCTGCCTTGGAGCCAGCAGAGTATGGACTGAAACTTCTACAAACTGTGAGCTAAATAAACCTTTCCTTCCTTAACTTTGGGTATCAGGTATTTTGTCTTAGCAGTGTGAGAAAAGTAACCAAGACATGGGTCATTGTGAGCACTAGTCCTTCTGAGGTGCTGTCGTGCACAGAAACTTAACCCTTCTTTCTCTCTGACCATCTTGAACTGGTGGACATTGAAACCTGGGCATTCCAAGTTAAGCCTGCCATTCCCACCTCCTTGGATGGAACACAGAAGTCAGTCAGGGACCATCTGAGGCTCTGGAGGTTTGAAGCACCCAGCAGTATGTGGTCAGGGAGTTGTTTTTCTTGAGGAAAACAACTTCACATCGCTGAGGCCTCTGGACAAATAATGCAGGTGTTGTGTACTTTGAAGTGGCGCTGCTGTGTGGTGTTGGGAGGAGGCAGTCTCTCCAGCTCAGCAGAGCCACCAGTACCTGCAGTGCTGGGGACAGCATCACAAAGCTTCCCAGAGGAGAAACAGGGAGGAGGGAAGGGCTCCTGTGCACTGCAGTTCCTTGCTTCAAAGCACTGTGGCGTGCTCCAAAGGCAATGTGCACACGCTCAGTGCACGCCTGTGTCCAAAACAGACACTAGAGAGAGAGGCTCGTGGTTCCCCCTCCTCCTCCAGGGGGCTTCGTGGCTGACAGGCACCTTTTCTATTACAAAAAAAAGTGACTATTGAGGGGACAGCCAAGGTCTCTGACTAGCAAATGATATGGCTGATGGAAAAGAAGCCTGGGTCACTGTGACCCTGGTGTGTGCTCTTTGGGTCCACGATGTGGTTTTGAACTGGAAAGTGGTTTTGGAGGTTGCAATCAATGGGCAGGACAGAGCCTTCCTGCTGTGCAGAGGAATACGATCGCTTAAGTGGTATAAAGTCAGCAGGACATAGAGGGCGGACGGCCACTTAGAGGAGAAGGGGAGGACCGAGGTTAGTGGAAAGTGAAGCCCTTTACCTATGTACTGTAAGAAAAACAATGACTTTCCCTGAGCATGTATGCATTTTCACAGGAAGGATTATGATTTTTTTTTAAACAGAATTTTTCAAAAGATTAGCTGTAGGCAGAAATAATAAAACGTTTTCTCTCATTTTATTTAGTGAGTGGATTACTGAGAAAAATCATTTCTGTGTTAAAAGACTTGTTTCCAATATGCAGCTGACTTCATACACCTTTCTTCGTAGAGTCTTCTGTGTTTCCCGCCCTCCTACGGCTGTGTATCTCCATGCCCACCCGGCCCTAGGGTGACAGGCATCACCCTCTTCACAGTGTTGCCAATGTATTATCCAGAGTGACACACATGGCACCTGTTTGGGGTCACCTTCTTACCTTCCTGCAAACAAAATCAGCGGCCCAGAGCTGTCATTTTGACCTCTAGAACATTACTCATTTTTCTGTCATTAGAGAGGACAGCAGCACATGGTGACCTACCCCGTAAGTAATTATGGTATGGTGGGTAAAGGAGCAGCTGTTTGTCTGGTGGGTCTTCGTAGAACCAGGGCCTACAAACGTTTCAAGCCAAATGCTTGCTGACTGAATGAAGGAGGAACCTGCTTATGGCAGCACTGTCCCTAGAAGTTGGAAAGGGCCTCGTGTTCTCCATTACCCAGCGAGACAGCACCTGTGAACAGTTTGGGGGGAAAAGGTAACTGCAGGGACAGCCACCACCCAGGGACATACGGGCTTCCACAGCACAGGGACCTAGCCAGTGCGGGTGCTTGCAAATGTCTACGAAGGGCAGCAGCCTAGCATGGACATCGTCAGTACTGTGAGCGGTTCGCGGCCAAGAAGCTTAGGCCCAAAAGGGAGGAATGATTGGCAGGTGTCCACCAGGTGTGCTGGGTCAGCATGAGGCTCCTGCTGTAGGTCCCAGCCTCGCACACAGCTTGCCAGTCTTGGGTTGCTTCTGTAATGGAGGACAGATTTAGAGAACTTGAAGCATTTGGCACATGGCCCCAGATTTCTCTGGTCTGCATTTATTTCTTAAAGGAAATGCATGAAGTCCTCAACTTATGAAAGAGTTCTGTTCCGGGAGAGTGTTGGTAAGTCAGACTCATTCCTAAGCCTGGCAAAGTGAGCCTTGTACAGTACACCTGTGCAAGTTTGAAACGTGAGTGTTTCTAAGTTGGGGACTTACTGTAGATTTGGAAAAACGTTGTGAATTGAGCCACAAGAGGCAATTCTATGAGTTGGAATAGGTAGCGAGTGGTTGCTGGTATTGTCACGCATGTCGCCCATCTCCCAAGCTGCAGAGCAAGTCCAGGGGACCTCAGGTCCTGCCAGGCCATGCATCTGATAAGGCTTCCATCCATCATTGTCAACCCCAGGTTTCACATTGATTTTGCTATTTCTAACATAAACTGTGACTATTGCTGTGATTTGAGAGTTCGTACTGTGCAATAAAATACAAGCGGACGTTTAATTTACTTAAAGCTTATAGATGTCAGCACCTAACTAAATAAAAAAGGGGAGGAAAAATAAACTGACAATGATTAATATCACTAATGATTTGTTTTGCTTATTTTCTAAAGTAGTAACTTAATCCTCTTTGTTTAAAATAGGCAGAGAAACCATACAAGGAAGTATTAAGGCCACTTAGCTTCTGTTCTTTTCTGTCCCTCTGCCCCAGTTGGAGAATTTTTTATTTTCTGCAGAGCTAAATGTGTAAATATTAATTTTCATTCAACAAGAAAAAATTATATCAGGTTAAAATGTGTTAGTGAAGAAAAACGTGTCTAATCCAATGATGGTTATTCATATAAACTGACAACGGAGTGGCTGCTGAAACGCTGATTTCCTGGTATTTATGGACTACAAAGTCATCCTGTAGCTCTTCCTTTGTGAAAGAAGTTATTAATGCATGTTTAACACTGTCAAATATTGTTTTCAGTTTGAACAAACTGAGCATGGCCAAAGATTAAGTGATCGAGAGAGCCTTTGAGAACTGACTGGGACAGTCAAACCCCTGGGATCAGCTAGGTGCTGGGACAAACCAGCAGCACGCATTCTTCTGAAGTAGTTAGTAGTGGCGAGCTCGCCCCTTGATGTCAGTAGTCTCTGCTGTACATTGTTTCCTTCTCACATCATCTTTGACAGAAATGTGATTTCAGGTGTCATTCCCGCATTTTAGAACTTCTTTGATGATATGAGTTGTTGAGGGCACTTTGCAGCTTTCCCAGAAATTCTAGGCTCAAGAGGCTCAGACATTGCCAAGCCAGTGGTGTCAATGTCACACATTCAGTGTTGAATTACAGGTCGGGCAGTAAAAGAATTAGCAGTGCAAGCGTCAGGAGAAGCAGGAAGAATCATTTCAAAATGGCAGCTCAGGAATTAAACCACTGGCCCTGGCTGGAAAGAGGAACCTGGTGTCTATGCCTTTGGGCAAGAGTTCTTTCCAGTGGGGGACACGAGGTACTAAAGAGAGGACCTGCATACATTCTGTCTTCACAGGGAATTGTGGTTGGTTAACTGCTACCTATGGGTACCTTGAAATGGAGCTGGTGAAGAAGCAAACCAGGTGGTCCTTGTCAGGTGAGGCCAGTCTTCGCTTCGTTCTAACCCAAGGGAACAATAGGGTCTCCTCCATCTTTACATATTACTGGATTATTAAGGCTGCTAAACATAATTATTGAAGAAGAGCACATTAGTTGAAAAATGCATGTTATATTCTAGAGCACGTATCAGCAAACTATGGGCCACGGCCCAAAGCCAGTCTGTCACCTGCTTTTGCAAATAAAGCTGTTCTACAACCGCTCCACACTGTTGCTTATACCTTGTGTGAGGCTGATTTTCCTATTACAGCTGAGTGTAACAGACACAGTGGTGATAGTATTTCTTGCAAAGCCTAAACTATATACTACCTAGCCCTTTTCTGGAAAAGTTTGTCCACCTCCAATCTAGAGCATGATTACTAAGTAGAAGTAGCATGTGAGTAATTTATGTCATCTAAAAATATGCAGTAACCCTGTTAAAAAGTCAATATAAAGAAATAAAATTAATGTTAATATTTCATTTAACCCAATATATTCAACATTGTCATTTTTCAAGGAATAAATGAGATTAATTGATGAGATTTCCCATTTTTTTCTCATAGGAGAGGATCAAAATCCAACATAAATGATACACTTGTAAATAATAGCTCTGCCTGCATGAGCCACAGGGGAAGGGTTCCTTATTTACTTGGCTGGTGGCTGGTGTACACGCTGGAAGTACTAACACCTTTGTCTTTACTGCCTACAGGGAAATTAGCCTGGTTAGCATCTTAGCAGCGTTTATTTGCACTCGCCTCAGAATTATAGTTTCAGTTCTGAGAAGACAGAAAAGAACTAGATATTTCCAGGTTTCTCTAGCTCTGACATGGACATAAGTGGCCCCCAGCAGGACAGTGGAGAGCCTTTGCACTGTTGAAACTGAAGAGGAACCTTCCACAAAGGCCTGAAGAGATTGGCCTTCTGTTGAGAGGGCATGTCCATCTCTGTTGTCACATCTGCCTTGGTGACAGGGCACAAGTGGGGCACAAAAGCTGACCTGAAAGCCTCACATTGGGATTGAGATTTCCAGTTCAGTGTGTGGTGTCAGTTGAAGAATCATTAGGGAACAAAAGCATCTAGTTAGAGCCATAACATCTCATGTCTACATTCATGGTTTGGGCAGAATTCATAAGGTACTTCCATCCAGAGATGTTGGGAGGTGAGAAAAGACAGTCATTACAGCTGTTTTTCTATTATTGAAGTTGGTTTTTAAAATGGGAAAGGTTCATCTTTGTTTGATTTGGCTAAAAATGATAACGTTGATATTAAACTCGAAGCTGGTAGAAATAAACAAAAAAGAACAAAACTGGGAAGAGATTTCCTTTTCATCAGGGAGATTAGGGAGGCTGGCAGAGTTTGGAGAGAAGTGGCCCCTCTCCTGGAGTCTGGTAAATGCTTCTAAGGCCCCAGACAAGATGTGTTCACTTGGGAGTTGAATGTGCTGGTTCCCTTTGTTGTGAAGTTTTTTGGAGTATTAGTCACAGCTTTGAGGCTTTCAGCAGAGTTGTTGCTCTTTAATACACACAGCTAAGACTTGAGGGCTAAGAGCCAAAATGAAGTTTAAAGGGGACACCAGCATGAGAGGTTCTCATCTCTCCCTGGAGCTTTTATATATTTCATTTCATCTCGTTCCGGACCCCTCACAGGATGTGCCGGTGATCTTCACGGGCTGCATGGAAGGAGCTGAGCGAAAGCAGAGATAAGATGAAGCAGGAGGACCGGAAGCTTTGGCCTCCGACCCGAGGCTGGTCCTGAGTGACTGGTTTCCACGTGGTGGACACGGTCTCCTTGCTGTGTTCTGGGCTCCCCGTGAGTCTTGGCAGGGTCACGCAGCGCGGAGTGCTGGGTCTTAGGACCTTCAACTGGAAAGCTGGACTGGTAGTGTATTATCTATTATATCTCACAGGGCTGCGGTGAGAGTCAACAATGATAACGCACAGTGAGCCCCAGAGAAATGAGGTCATCCTAGTTCGCCTTGGAGGACGGGTATGCCGAGCTTTTGTCTTCAGTCCACGATGGGGACCAAAGGGCGCCCTCCCAAGTGTTCCCTAAAGTGGCTGCAGTGGTTTGAAGTGGGTGCCTCTGCAGGTAGGCTATAATCTAACATTTGTGCATATCTCTTAATAGTAAAGAGAAAAGGGTGTAATAAGAGGTATGTTCTAGTAAAGGTACACCTTAAGAAAATCGTTTTATTTTGAATTTCTTCAACTCGGAGCTGCTGGGAGGTCTGTCCCAGAAAGGAGGCCTCGTTATTTCGAAATAATGGGTTCAGAGAGTGCGTGATGCTGTTAGTACTGGAGTGCTGCAATCTGGGCGTGTGTGAAAAATGTGTGTGTGTTGTCAGGAGGACAGAAGATCTTACATAACCCCAGTAGTACTCTTGTTGGCTTTGGAAGACACAGGCAATCTATTCAGTGTGAAGTCTGATTACCTATTGAACAAAGAAGGAAAAAAATTGGAAATGATTGCTTCAGAAAAGTACAGAAAATACCTATCTTCTTGCCAGAGTTTTTATCTGAAAGGGTGTAGAATGTCTATTTGTGAAGCAAGTAGGCTTTTAGCACTGACATTTCTTTTTAACAGGAGATCTTGATTTTTAAACATTTGTTCTCTGGAGTCTCAGAGGTCTCCTGATGTTGGAAAGAGTTTAGCAGTAAAAATATTTTAACAGGTCCCATTATTTAGTAGTGAAATAGTAGAGGATGCACATAGCATTCATTTAGAAATATTTCTTAAAGTACATCATGGGGAGATGACTCAATGATTCTTCTAAGTCTGGAAATTTTAAATTTAGGAAATAACTTTCCTCAGGAGGGTTATCAAGGTGGTGGTGTGGGGCTCTGAAGACAGCCCATGAGGCTCTTTTCTGTTAGAGAGCATATACAAGCTGAGAGTCCCCAACCTGTAAACCCCAAATCTGAAATGAAACTTCAGTGGAAACGTTCATACGTGACCTCATATGATCGGTCATAGTCAAAAGGTGGATGCACTAGCCGGAAGCTGTGAAGCATGCCTGTGGCCTCAGTTACTTAGGAGGCTGAGGCAGAAGGATCACTTGAGCCCAGAGTTTGTGGCCAGCCTGGAAAACAGAGCAAGACTATGTCTCTAGAAATATGTACATACAAACATATGTGTATGCATACATACTGCACCCACCAACCTATGAACAAAACAAAACAATAAGAAAACACCAAAAAATAAACAATGAATACTACAGATGCACTAAAACTAGAGTTTAATGAAGTTACCATTAGGCTATGTGCCTGTGAAACATAAATGAAAATCATGTTTAAACTTGGGTCCCATTCCCCAGGTAGCTCGGAATGTCCGTGTGACAACCCCATACCACGCCATCTGGAACACTTCTGAGCCCAGTGCTTCACATGAGGCCCCACAGGTGTGACCTGGGGTGTGACCAGTTCAGTGCTCAAGATGCTTTCAACACCACGTTCAGGGTACTCAAGGCACTAAAATAAAACTGGGTTGGAGGTGTTCCTGGGTTGTGAATTTCCCTTGTGAGCATCTTGGAGGTGAGCTCCGTCCTTCAGAGACACACTGATTCTTCATCTTGTACAAGTCACTCCCCCAGCATTCACCTCATCCTATTTTCCTAGCTCAGGGAACTCTTGGGCGTACTTAACCAGTACAATGCTTTGCTTCCAGCGCTAGCTTCATTTGCTCTTTTGTGAATTCCACCCCTCTGTCTTACAGAGGCAGCATATAAATTCTCCGTTACTCACTAGCTGTATTGTTCTGACTTCTACGTGCTTTGAGCCTCAATTTCATCCTTTCCAAAATGTGAACAACTATATTCTATTCCAAGAGACTTGAGAAATAAGGGGATTGAAATGTAGTTGGTGCTTGGTGCATTTACTGAAAACATTTAAAAATGAGTGCATAGATGAGTGGTGAGAAGCATTGGATGCATTACTTAAAGAGGATAGTTAGACTGTTTTGGGGCACTTTTAAAAGAAATTTAGTTCCATTGCTTTTTGTTTGAAAATGGCTATTTGTTGGTGGCACATAGCTGTAGTCTCAGCACTCTGAGAGACTGAGGCAAGAGGATCACTAGTTTGAGCCCCACCTGGGCAACTTGGCCAGTTACTGAAACAATCTCTCGACATAAAAATATAAAAAGAACTGGGGATGTAACTCAGTGTGAAGGCCCCAAATTCAATGTTCAGTCTCCATTACACACACACACACACACACACACACACACACACACACACACGGAGAATTGAACTCTACACTGGTTAGTTTTCCTCTCTAGCCCTTTCATCACCATATGGGTAAACAGGCAGAGAGCAAATGATTTCCCTAGCCTTAATCTTTCCTTTAGAACAAGAGCAATACATCATAAATGATTCTAAAAATTTAACTCTTAATTTGCCATTACAAAATGCTAAGTACTCAGTGATACTAATCTAGCTGTAGGAGCTATAAAAATATAGATGCTGACTTTCTCCTCCCAAAGATGAATTATGCTTAGAGGTGACATATTGTGTTGGTTACTTTTCTCTCATTGCTGAGACAAAATACCCAACGTCAAAAATGAAGGAAGGAAAGGTTTATTTAGCTTACAGTTTGTGGAGGTTTCAGTCCATACTTGGCTGGTTCAGAGGCAGAGTGGCACATGGCAGAGGGCAAATGTTCATGGCAGCAGGGCACAGCAAAAACAACAAGGAAAAGGGAGGAATGGCTGCAAGCAGCCTCTCTCCTTC
>PVLD010009162.1:0-78807 GCA_004027595.1 Dinomys branickii | reverse complement strand
TCTGGAACCTATCTTCCAAAAAAAAAAGTATCTCACTGTTTCTTTAGAATTTACTTGGCTGTTAATACGGTTGAAGCCCTCCTCCCCAGTTTACTCGCTGGACACTTGCGTTTTCTCTTTGTGAACTGCCTTTTGCCACTTTTCCTATTGGGATGTTTGTCTTTTTATAGACTGTTCCTCCATTGCTGTTAACCTCATAGCGTGGTGCTTATTTCCGTGAACAGCTGTGCGTACTTTTCCAGGCTCAGACAATGGAGGTTACGTGGGTGTGAAAGTGTCGGTGTGTTTCACGAAGCCAGCAGCTCAAGGCCGCACGTTAGTATTAACAGTGGGAGTGGCATGTGTGGAACTTGGCAGCAGCCAGCTCCGGGAGCAGAGCCTGTGGGTGTCAGGGCCAGGCGGGGCCCAGGAGAGACATTTACAGGCCACTTCATCTTCTTCAGTCCTTACAGGTGGCAGGTAGAACAGGTGTTACTCTCTTTTTCCATTTTCCCCAGTTCATGCCTTAATAAGGTCTTGTTCTTCCTTCCTTTCTTCCTTTTATTTTCTTCCTTCCTTCCTTCCTTCCTTCCTTCCTTCCTTCCTTCCTTCCTTCCTTCCTTCCTTTTCTTTCTTTCTTTCTTCTTTCCTTCCTTCCTTTCTTTCTTTCTTCAGGGTCTCCCTATGCAGTTCAGGCTGGCCTTGAGCTCACTTTTCAGCTCACGTTGGTCTCAAACTTGCAACAGTGCTCCTCCTGAGTCCTGGAATTACAGGCATGCACCGCCATGCCCGGCAATAAGATCTTCTGAGCCTGGAGGTTTTGGAGGTTTTTCTACCGTATCACACTGATCTGTGCATTTATTTGCAGAAGGTAAGTGAAGCTTAAAATACATCAACTAGTAATCATTAAACATTCTTTTTTCTTTTCTAATATTATATAGCGTGAAGGGCCAGGACCAGGTCACTATAATTTGAAAACACCTCCAACAAGTTCTGTTACTTCCTGTTTTCAATCTCAGGTACCCCGGCTTCTGCCCAGCTTTTCAGTAAGTATTATAAAGGACAGATGCCCCAAGGGGCAGCCTCAGTGTGGGTCCCAGGCAGGGTGAGAGAGGGGGAGGGACTGTGATGTCATTTCTGCCATACATAGTGGTGTACTGAGGCAGCGGAAGTGCACTGGCTTCGGACCCACGCTAATACTCGGCCTGAGGGCCATGCTGACTTGTGGGTCAGGCAAGAACAGTTGTGAGCATGACCAGCTGCCTGCCCTCTGACCTGGATGCTCTCAGGGGGCGCAGGCAGCCCCCTGTGGCTGGGTAAGTTACCGTTGCAGCCCGCAGAAGCAACAGTCTTTGTGTGGATTCCAGAAGCCCAAGGAAGCAGAACGGCAACAGGAACAGCGGCACTGAACCAAATGGGCGCACTGCGACGGAGTGGTCGAGGCTAGACCAAGACGGGAGGAGGCCCAGGCACGGACAGCTGCCCAGAAAATGGACCTGGGGCGCACGGCACCTCAAAGGCCCTCCTGAGAAGACCAGGGGAGATCACAGAAACATGACACGGCGCTTGCTCACCGTGCCATTCAAAACTGTTTCCAGTGCTGAGAAACCGTTTCCATGTGCTTGGCAGCCTCATCTGCCCCAGAGCTCCTGGGCTTCAGAGCTGGGGCGCTGTCCTGATTTGGAGGCCTCGTCATGAAACTGCAGGTAGACTGACAGAAGGCACCTCAGTGGCGTCACTAGGATCCAGAAACAGTTGTCTGTCAGAGCCCACAGCTCTGAGCGTTCTCAGGAAGACTGAGTCACGCTCAGCGACTGAGCAGAAGTCCACAAAGTACAGTGCTGGTTCATAAGCATCCAGCGAAGGGCCTGGCCTTTGGGGCTGCTGTTCAGCCTTACAGGAACTTGCTGTGCCAGCCAAGGACAAGCAGGCCGCCTGGTCACAGTGAAATCAGGGCTGGAGGCCCGCGCTGGAAGTTCTCAAGGTGGCTGAACCACAATCAGCAGCCTCCCCGGGGGTGGTGTTGCTGGTGCAGGCACCCTGAGCGCCCTTACCCGAGGTCTGGCCTTCGGGGACTCTGCCTGCCAGCCACACCCTTCCCTTTGATGTGTGGCCAGTTCAGTTTCTGGGCCGCTCCTCTGCTTTTGGTGAGGGAAACAGCCTGTCACTTCATCAACTGCTGTAGCAGCCATCTGTCCAAGAAGCGGCCGCTCTGGTCCACTCCCGGTGTCCACTGGCCCTGTCTCCTCACGGGGGGAAGTGACAGGTGGGTGGTCACAGTGGGTGGTGGTGGCAGCAGGAGTGAGCGTGTAGAGGGCCAGTTGCCTGCCTGGCAGAGCCTGTCTATTTCAGAATCGCCCCCGTGAGCCCGTAGGCTCCCACCAGGCGAGTGCCCTGCCCTGACTGGTGGCCCAGAATCACACCAGCCCACTAGTGGTGGGACTAGGACTCGAGGTCAGACCTGTCTGACTCGGAAGCTCTTGTCCTTTTTGTTTGCTTGTTTCTTGAGACAGGGTCTCACTACGTAGTTCAGGCCACCCTTGAGCTCATTATGTATCCCACATTGGCCTCAAACTTGTGGTGATCCTCCTGCCTCAGCCTTCTGGGACATCTCAGCTGGTGTCTACCACCACACCAGGTCTTGAACACTCATTCATTAGTGAGCGCCTATTATACATCCTGAGCAAAATACAGTGCAGAGCTGGGCGTGGTGGTGCACGCCTGTAATCCCAGCACTTGGGAGGCTGAGGCAGGAGGATCATTATGAGTTTGAGACCAGGCTCACAAAAGTGAGCTCAAGGCCAGCCTGAACTGCAGAGCAAGACCCTGTCTCAAAAAGACAAAAACAAATAAAATACAGTGTAGACGCTGTGGCCCTGGTGTCACAGGGCCTAGCCAGGGACTCCGGATACCCAGGAGGCTGGCAGTCCTTGAGAGCCCCCCACCCCCAGCCTCCCAATTGCTGGGATGACAGGCGAGCGCCACTGTCCCCAGCTGGACCCTTGTCTTTAATTGCAACACCAAAGTTGCTTCTGCAGGTCCAAGATAGAAATCCCTTTGTGTCTCAAGATTGTGTGTGCTCACCCCAGCGTGGGAAATGCCGACCAGAGAAACTGAAGCCTCCCTTGGTGGAAAGGGCCTTCATTTGTACTTAAGCTACAGGAGAGAAACTGTCGAAATTAACTGACAACAGGTTGGTACAAGGACTTCATCTAAATTAAAACAGGAAGGTTTGAAAATGAGAACTTGTGGATCCCTTGAGAATAATTCAGACCCTGGGGCCTACAGCCAAAGGTTGAGAAACGCCGTGCATTTACCACACCGGGTCAGCGGCACAGTTTAGGAGGCGGGGTCCCCACCCCCACCCTGCAGCACCAGGAATTGATCCCAGGGCCTTGTATGCCCCAGGCAAGTGTTCTACACCCCCCCATTTTATTGATTTTCCAATATTTATTTATTATTTGTGTGTTTTTGCATTACTGGGGATTGAACCAGGGCTTGGCAACTGAACTGTATCCCTAGCCCATTTCATTTTTATTTTGAGACGTGGCCCTAGTGAGTGGCCCAGGCTGGACTGGTGCTCCTGAGCCTTCTGCCTCAGGCTCCCAAGTAGCTGGCATTATAGGGATGGCCTGCACCCCCAGCCAGTGTGGGCTTTTACGTCAGCCCGTCGAGGTCCAGAATCCAGTCTCTGCAGCCTGGCTGCTGGACAAGGTCACTGGAGGGGAGGCAGATGGCATTCTGGGGACAAGCACTGCCTGGGCAGGGCACCCCCCCGGGAGAGAGCGTCCTTCGAGGTGCTGGCGGAGTGTGACCCTGCTTCCCCGAGCCCGTGGAGGTAGGCCCTGGCTTGTCCAGCCCTGTCCCAGCACCTCCCTAACTTCATGGTGACCTCAGCAGGCGCCGCTTCAGTGCCCAGGACATCCTCCAATTTGAGGCCCCCACGCCAGTGTGGCCCTTGACTCCCTCCAGCGGGATTCATCCATCAGCCATGTCACAGGCAGCAGCCAGACTGGGGCGTTGTGAGTTTTGTGTCACCATTTCAACAGTCGCTGTTTGCTCTTCTGCTTTCAGAAAACCCCAGGCCCAGGCGCGTATGCCCCTTCCAGACAGTTCCCGAAGCAGTCCCCAGCGGTCGCCAGGATGGGCCGGGAACACAGCCTCTTCTTCAACAACACAATTGGCTTTTAAAATAAAGCAGTCGTGACACCAGCCACTTGGAAGTACAGCAAGTTCTTAGGTTTACACAGGGGCACTAGGAGTGTTCCTTACGGGGGTTTCACCGCTGCAGAGCTGGGTCCCTGGGGCTCCACCTTCTTCGTGTTGAGAGACCTCCGGTTCCCCAGGAGGCTTCCTTGGGTCCTTGGTGTTAAACTAGCGCCACACAGAGCCAAACAGGATCCCAGAGGGGCTACTTTTCCTTTTTTCAACTCTTTGAAAGAACTGCAGTGGCTCAGTCAAGGAGTGCAGTCGTGTGCTGAACAGTAACAGTCTGGTCAGGGACAGACCACGTGTACGACGGCAGTCCCTGAAGAATAAAAAGGATAGAAACCATTTTACTGCCTGGTAACCTGGCAGCCTGAGGCCTTTACTCCAGGATTAGTGATGAGGCCGAGCGGACAACCTCGCTGCCCAGCCAGGCTGTAGCAGTGTGGCCCATACCGTTGTGTATGGTGCGTGTTTTATGGTGACCTTCAGGGACTGCAGCCTAGATTTACTGTACTGTACTGTGTTTTTCTCCCTTGCTGACCTAACTGAGTTACTATACTATCCTTTTTACCTTTCTTTTTGGCATTGGGGACCAAACCAAGGGCCTCCTGCCTGCTATTCCTTCCATTTACAAGAACCATGTTTGCCATGAGGCCAGCGTACTGTGCTACTCTGGTAACAGCGCCTGTGTCTCAAATTCGCCCGCTGTCTTTATCACACCATTTTGTTCTGTGATTGATTTAATTCTGTGTTGCTTTGTTCATGCTGCCTCGAGCAGCCAGCCATGCTGTACATACATGTCCGCCACGGAGCCTCAGCGTGTAGCAGGTGCTACCATCTGGCCTCGAGTTCACACCAAATAGAAAATCAACCAATGGCATATTCTCAGAACGTGTCCCCATTGGTCAGTGATGTGTGACTATATTTCTGACTTCAAGTCAAGGCAAATGCATAAGGTGCTGTGCTGGCTTGGGGCCTGGGAGCTGGAAACCGACACCTAAGGCAGGGGACAGAGTTTGCAGAGGATTCAGGGCCTGAAAGGGGAGCTCAGAAAGCTGAGACGTCTGCATGAAGAAGCTGCTGCAGGTCCCAGAGCTCGGGGACCGTCCTCACACAGGTGACGGCTCCAAGGGGAAGATGGTCGCCAGTCTCAGGAAGCTGCTGGGTCACTGTGGCCAGTACGAAGTGAGCACTCTGACCCTGGGTACATGCAGCAGCAGCTGGTGCCTATCAAAGGGGCCAGGAGGCCGAGACCAGCGGAGAGGAGGGGAGGGCCGGGGTAATGACTGCCATCTGGACAAAGGCCCAAGGCAAGAATAAACACGTGTTGGGGGAACAGAGGGAGCCTGGTCCAGCCCTTGTGTGGGGGCGCAGGCAAGGGCGTGGGAGGTGGCAGGGCCATCAGAGCCCGACTGACCGGGAGCCTCCCACACCAGGAGGAGCTTTCTGCTCTGGGAGAGCCTGGCTGTGCTGGGGGCTTGGGATGGGAATGGAGTAGGTTCCGAGTCATTAATAAATACCCAGAGGAATATTTTAACAATTAAATGTTTATATTTTATGGGAAAAAACCCACACCACTTCCTCAGACTTACCAGCCCTTATACAATGGGTACTGGGGCGGGGCAGGGGTGGCTGCTGTCCGCTAAGTCACCCACATTTGTGGGGATCACACTGTGCTGCGTTGCTGGGGCACAGAGGACAGCCATGTGCAACACCCTCCCTCCCCCTGCCCCGGGCTGCGTCTCTGCCCATGTTGGTCAGAACAGTTCAGGGCAGACGGTTTCAAATCTCATTCTTGCCGGGCTTGGTGGCACACGCCTGTAATCCCCACCCTTGGGAGGCTGAGGCAGGAGAATTATTGTGAGTTTGAGACCATCCGGGGCTACAAAGTGAGCTCAAGGCCAGCCTGAACTGCAAAGCGAGACCCTGTCTCAAAAAGACAAAAACAAACAAACAAAAAACCTCATTCTCCAAGGGAGTCCAAGTTCCCACACAGTTGCAAAGTCATGCCTGGAGGTTCTGATGGAGGAGGCTCCTCCAGGATGGGGGCTCTGGGGACACCTGCTACTGGGGACACATTCTAGAATGGGAGGGGGGGAGGCGGTCATGTGTGTCTTCACCCAGGGTGGTACATGGGAGGTTAGACCACTGCTCAGACCAGCAAGGGCAAGAAGGGTCCTGAGGTAAGTACAGTGTCTGGGGCACCCTGCTGACAAGAGGGTGAACTCGGGCCTGGCAGGGAGCCCCACCCCACTGCACCTGGCCAGGTCCAGTTTCACACTCCCCGAGGAGGGAACCTAGGGGCCCCGCCTGGGTCAGGTGCCCCGGGGCAGACGTGGCTGCAGGGCCCGTCTGCGATGAGGGTGTAACTGGGGTGGGGGCAGCTCCCCGGGGTCCTGAGAATGAGGAAGGGAGGGGTGTGAGCAGCCTCTCCTCCTGCGGTGGGTCCCTGGAGACCTTCTGTGGGGCCTTCTAGCAGGCCTCAGGGTCTGTGCCCCCTGGGGACCTCCCTAACTTAGCCTGTGCCTCCCAGCGGTGGCCTGGGCTTCCTTTCTGCAGCCGGGGCACCTGGACTCACATCTGGCCTTCCTCCTAGTCTGTTCTTGCCCTGTTTGTTTATTTGGCAGAGACTGCTGCCGGGCTTAGCAGAGGCCCTCTGCGGAGCGGGTAGCGGGTAGTGCTTCACTTTGCCCTTGACGGTTTACAGTGTTTTCACTGTACTGAATTTCATGCTGCTTGGGGGAAGCACCAGGGAGACTAGAGGGACTCTGAATGGCTGTTCTCTGCATGAGCCCAGCCCTGGGACAGTAACTCCACCACGGAGGAAGAGAATGGTGAGACAAGCTAGAGTTCTGAGACTGAGACATTGACACATAGCAACCAACACAAACCACACATCCGAGAGGACTTGGAACACACCCAGCCCCACCAAGGAAGGGACTATGACCGTGCCCCTCCTGTCTTAAGTTCCCAGGGAGTTTCTCTTGGGGTCTCAGATAACCAGCTCTGCTCCCCTTCCCCATGAGCCACGGTGACATTGGCTTCTTAGGGCTCTGCCCTGAGTCCCCAAGCAACCCCACGGCACCCCCGAGCTGCTCTCTGAGTTTAACTCCAGCCAAAGGGAGTGCCTCTTCTTGACTGCAGATGTAATATCTCATGCTGTTTCCATGTGAACTTTCATTAAGTCAGAGCACGTCAGAGGTCACAGCACTGGGGGGCAGCAGCGTGTCCTCCTCCTCTTTCCTTCCTTTCCGTTTTGTTTTGTTGGGTCTTTTTCAGACAGGGTCTCGCTATACAGTTTAGGATGGACTCGAGCTCACTTTGTAGCCCAGGCTCGTCTCGAACTGGCAACGATCCTCCTGCCTCAGCCTCCTGAGTGCTGGGATTACAGGCATGTGCCACCACGCCTGTCTTTTCCTTCCTTTCCCAACCTCGCCTCCTCGCTGCTCTCTAGGCCTTGGATGCCACCTTCCAGACCGAGTGTGAGTGTGGGCACAGGCGGCGGGACCGAGGGCCACGCTGGCTTAGGGGACTGGCCCTGTCTCCAGCGCCATCCCTTGGCGTGCTTCCGCCACCCACCCAGGCACAGAGCTTCCTGCTCTCAGGCTCACAGGCTTAGAATTACTTTAAAAGCGCTTTTATTTTAAAAACACAATTAAAAACTTGAGCTCACAATCTGTGGTTCCTTTGTCTTTTTATCGTGATAACACACATATACAACTTACCAGCTCAACCATTTTAAGTTTACAGCGCAGCAGTGTCAAACACATTCATAATACTGTGCTGCTGTGCCGCTGTCTACCTGCACAGACCTTTCCAGCCTATAAAACTGAAGCTCTGTCCCCGGCAAACAGAACCCTCCATCCCCTGCCACAGCCTCTGACAGCCACCGTTCTGCTTCTTGTTCCTTCCTCTCTCTAAGTAGCTAATGTAAGTGGACTCTCACAGTGCTTGTCTTTTAGAGACTGGCTTATTTCGCTTAGCAGAATGTCCTCAAAGTTCATCCATGTCACCAGATGTTAGAATTTCTTCCTTTAAAGATTGAGCCATGTTCCACTCTGTGATTCGTACACTTTGCCGCTCTCTTTGTCTGTGGATGGTCACTTGCATCTATGTTTTAGCTATTATGAATCCTGCGGCTGTGAACATGGATGCAGAAATATCTCTTTGGGACCCAGCTCTCAATTCTTTTGGGTATATATCCAGTGGAGTGCCAGGACCACTGGGTAGCTCTATTTGTTGTTTGTTTTGTTTTGTTTGTGTTTTTTTGAGGAATCACCATGCTGTTTTCCACAGTAGCTGCAACGTTTTACACTCCTAGTCTGCGTGTGCAAGGGTTCCGACACCCCCACAGCCTCAGCGGCACGATTTCTGGGGTTCTGGCAGTGGCCGTCCTCAGGGGCAGCGGCGCCACCTGCGCTGGATCTGCACTTCCCTCATGCTGAGCGATGCTGAGTGTCTTCTCGCAGCCTTCACTGGCTACTCGTGTGTCTTTCACACAGGACGTCTGCGCTAGTGCTGTGCCCACCCTTGCACCGGGCTGTGCGCTTCCTGTTGTTGAGTTTTAGGGATTCAGAGTATGTTCTGCCTCTAGCTCTTATCAGCTACGTGGTCTCAGATATTTTCTCCCACTTTGTGGGTTGCCTTTTACCCTGTTGATGGTGCCTTTAGCTGAGTGAGATTGTGAAGTACGTACAAGGCCAATTTCTGTCTTACATCTTACATTTAAGTTTCTGGTCCATTTGGGGGAGAGGGGATACCGGGAATCAAACTCAGGTCCTCATGCTTGCCTGGCAGGCGCTGTGCCACCGAGCTAAATCCCTGGCCCCTCTGGTCCAGTTTGACTTAGATTTTGTACAGTGTTAGGTAAGAGGCTGACTTCACTCGCATGTGGGTGTCCTTTTCCCAGCACTAATCGCTTCTTAGCTTTTTGGCTAAGATCAAGTGCTGTTTTCCCTGCACTAGCTGTGAAAAACACAAACAGAAACTGTCCTTTGCCCAGTGAATGGTCTCAGTACCCTAGTCATAAATCACTGACCATCTCACTGTGGGTTGCTTTCTGGGCTGTCGATTCTATCTCATGGTCCAGATGCTCCTCTTTAAGGAAGTACTGTGCTATTTAGGTCATTTCATTTTTTTTTTTTTTTTTGGCGGTACTGGGGATCAAACTCAGGACCCTGCGCTTGCTAGGCAGGCGCTTATTCCACTGAGCTACATCCCCAGCCCGTACCATGCTCTTTAGATTACTGTGGTTTAGTAGTAAGCTTTGAAGTCAGGACGTGTGAGTCCTCCCGCTTTGCTCTTCCTTCCCAGGATTGTTTGAGCTTGTGTCCGAGGTTCTTAACTGAAGCTGCGTGTTAGAATCTCCTTAGGAAGCCTCTAGGAATCTTGTGCCTGCAGTTCCTGGACAGATCACATTAGATTCTCAGGGCTCAGAGGGTAGGACTCAGGTCTAGTATTTTTAACCACCCCACCCTACCGCGCTGCTGCTCCCCAATAAACAACAATGAAACAACCTCAAAAAACCCAGACCTGGAAATTCCAGGGTGTGATGCCAGCTGAGTACAGCCACTGAGATGGTGTGAAGACATCAGTGACCACCCTGCCCGCACTGGGATGCAGGTAACATAGCTCCTCAATCGCAAGTTTAGGTCCCTGACCTGGGAAGCTGCTGTCCAGCAGGGAGATGAGAGCACCTGGCTGGAGCACCTGGCTGAGTCCTCGGGCCGAGGAAGACACAGCACCTGACGTTTCCTGGGGGAAGCTAGGCCTTGGAGCATCACCAAGTGGTGGTGATTCTGGGTAGGACGAACAGGGCCGAAAGCCAGGTGCTTCTTGCCAGCCCGACTCCTGGCAGGCGTCCCTGCAGGCCCTTTGCTACAGACCACAGGCAGGGCTGCATGCAGGTACAGCCTGCAGGCTGAGGGGAGGTCTCTAGCCTCTGGATCCGGTGCCGCAGAGCCTGGCCACCTTGTCCTTTTGTAGGGGAACGGGTTGGAGATGGGGGAGAACTCTCCATGCTTTCTAAGTGGCATTTCTTGCTCCAGATAAAATCTTCACTGGCCACATTATTCAAGAGGTCTGTCTGAGATAACCTGGAGGGACACAAAAATGAACGTTTCAATGAAGCCTTTCACTGGCCTGTGACCCAGCATCTTGATGAGGATCCTAATAGTAAAGACATTATTTCTAAAGAAATTTCATTTATAGGGTAGGATTAAATGTATATGTAATTTAAAAACAAACAAAGCGGGGCAAGTGGCACACGCCTGTAGTCCCAGCACTTGGGAGGCTGAGGTGGGAGGACTGTCATGAGTTCCAGGCCAGCCTGGGCTACATAGTGAGACCCTGTCTCAAAACAAAACAAAACAAAACAAAACAAAACAATAAATGTATGTGCGGCTTCAGTAAGAAAACATAATGGGTTTTGACCAATTGCAGGCCAAGGGGATCCCATGGCTGGGGAGAAGGTGGCTTCATTCCGCATGTGCACCCTAAGCCTCTCAGTGCCCCTCTGGTGTTCCTTATTCTTGGGGTGCATGTGGGTGTGTGAGCCCGTGTATGCATGTGGGGTCCAGCTCAGGAAGCCATAGTGGCCTGGGAGTCCAGACAAAGGGTAAGAGTCCCGCACTGTGGAGGTAGAGGCAGGTGGGCAGGTCACTGGTAAGGCATGCAACCTGGGTCTTTCAGGGCAAGCAGAGAGAAGTGAGCCCCAGCAGGAGCTCTGGGGAGAGATCATGCAGTGTGCAGGTGGATATGGGAAGCCATGGCTTTGTGAAGCCACAGGGGACCTGGTGACCTCAAAGCAGGAGGGAGGAGAAAAACGGGAAGGGAAGAGGGAAGGCCTGGAAGGGCAGAGTGCCTCGCTCAGAGAGCAGCTGCCTTTTTGCAGAGGGGAGAAGGGAGGTGGTGCCTCGCATAGCAGCCCCCGGGGCCTCTGTGGACCTGCTGGACAGGTGCTCTCAGGGGTGGGATGTGTGCCCACCAGCCCTAGGCCTCCTTAGGGATGGATCAGTGAAATGTGGGCTCCTGAGATTGATACAGGAAAATAAATATCCCAACCTGACTGATACCAGACGAGTTCGTGTTCTCTAAAACTGAAGAATGAATTTTAGGAAAAACGGAGGTTAAGAGCAGAATATATTTATTGAGAGAAAGAAAGCTTCTATCCAAGAGAAGGACAGAAGGGGGGCCCGAGTGGGTTACCCCCGACTCTGTCTTTTTTAGGAACTTTATAGGGAAAAACCATGAGGTGAGGCGGGTCCAAGGTAGGGGAAATGGACAACACTATGGTCCACCAATAAGATTACAGGTATAATTGTCCAGGTAAGACTGAGTGGACTGAGATCAAATGGGGAAGCGAGTCACGTAGCAAGCGGACATGAATGCAGAGCTGGGCTTTTTCTGTGGGAGGTCAGGCCAGTGACTTTCTGGCTTTTTGAAGGTGGTTGTTACTTATCAATTTTTGATGTATGTGGCTGCACCTGGTTAGCCCCCCTTGTCTTGAGGTCTGGCCCACAGGTGTCTTATCTTTTGTGTTGGCTCCTTCCAGGGCGCAGCCCTATCTGACTGCCTATAATATTTTTATCTAACTCAGCTGCCTATAACAAGATGATGCCAGGCCTGGCACAAGTAGGAGGGAGGGGGCTTGCAGTTGCCTCTGGACCCACACAGGAACCACAGACCATGGTCAGCAGAACGGGAGACTGAGGGGGTTCTGTGGGGGCTGTCTGTGCTTCTGACCACCTCGTGGGTCACGTTGCTTCTCTTGGGCCCGCATCCCTGAGCCTGTCCGATTCCCACCATGTGTCCGGGACAGGAACGGGTGGGGCTCTGGAGCCTCTGCCTGCAGGCCGCTGTCAGGGCCCAGGTGAGGGTACAAAGGCTGGAAGTGGCCTCTCTCTGGTGTGTGCTGGGCTGCCGGGAGCACACACAGGGCCTTGCAGTCTCCATGGAGGTTTTTAAGGATGGCAGGAAGCAAGGCAGATGGAAAGTTTGAGCCCCTGAGAGGCTGCAGAGCCGGAACGGTCAGGACAGAACAGAGCCCTCGAATCCCTGGCATCTCGCTGCCCTTGAAAGTCAGCAGCTGTTTCTCTGGATTCCAGAGCTTGGGCTTGTAGGGATTCAACTATTTCTTTCGCTTTTTATCTCCCAGGTCCACTAGACTGTTCTCCACAGCCTTCTCTGCTCCTGGCTTCTGCCACATTTTAACCTCTGCTCCCAGCCCTGCTGCTTCCCTTTTCGTCTCTCACCAGGGTATCTCCAGAGACGGACTCTGCCGCCTTCGGCAATGGGGGTGCCGGGAAAGGCAGGGAGGAGGAGGAGCTGTCCAGATTAAGGGAGATGGACAGACTCAACAACTAAATGAACCATGGGATCTTGGCTGCGGGTAAACAGTGCCATAAAGGACACAAGCAACAAGTTAGAGGAAGGGTGGGAGACGGTGGCAAGAGCCCCATTTCAGAGTTGAATTCCGCACCTGCTAACTGTGCTGTGGTTGGTTAGGAGAGCAACCTCTCTTCTTGGCCAGATGCACTGAAGGGTTAAGGGGTAAGGGAGCCTGCCTTGTGCACATTCACAAATGGTTCAGAAACAACGCCTGCTTTAAAAGAAATCCACGGGATTACTTCCTGCTAATTCCTTTTTTTTTTTTTTTTTTTCCGGTACCAGGGATCGAACTCAGGACCTTGCACTTGCCAGGCAAGCGCTTATGCCACTGAGCTATACCCCCAGCCCCTAACTTCCTGCTAATTCCAAAGAGAGAATCCAGTGAGAGGGACAATAGCAAAGGCTCAGTCCCCACCTGTAGTGGCATCTGTGCGGGGGTTCCCAGGCCATCACCTAGGCGGTGGGCCAGCGTGACGTGGACACACTGTGGTTCTGGGACCCACCATGGCACTGTCAGGTGGGCCAGGACCCTGGGGTCCCTCAGCCTAACACTCAGCTCCACAGCGCCCCGCTCAGGCTTTTGGCCACCCAGCACCGTCTGGACCCAAGGGCTGTTCGGGGGATCTCAGCCGCTCCAGAGACAGCTGCTTATGGAACTTCCATGCCAGCTGCACCAGGGATAGGTAGGGGCAACTCAGAGCCCCGTCCTTTCCCCCTCATTCCAGCCACAGTGGAGGGGAGGGCCCTGGGCTCGTGTCCCTGCTCAGGATGCTCTCGTAGAGGGCTCCAGGTCATCCAAGTGTTAACGGGGTCCCAGCAGGCCCTTGTGGGGAGAAGCAGCGTCCTTTGCCTCTGACCCCAGAACTGGTGAGCTGGCGCTGTGCTCTTTAGAGGGCAGCAGTGGACGGAGCATATGCCTAGTTAGGGATGAGCAGAGGCACCGTGATCTTGTCATCTTCCTTGGGGACAACACTTACCTCCCAAGACTCCAGACTTGAGGTGTGATCAACAGAGTTCACTGTGAGCTAAGCCACATCTTGGGTGGGGCAAGAAGACCAGTTTGGTCGTTGTCATTTTCACTTCAGGGGAAAGGCCAGGATAGAAGACCCCCATGGAGGCGCCACAGGCTGGGGAGGGAAGAAGGGTGTTTAAGGGGTGTACGTTCCATGGTCTGCACAGAAGAGACAGGGCAGAACTCCAGCTATGTAAGTAGCTATATTCTGTGTCCTGATTCTGGGACTGAATTGGGGCAACCCTCTCCACGAGAAGTCAGTCTACAGGTTGCCTAGTGACCCATGCAAAATGAATAGGACCAAGTAGATCCTTTTACTCAAGAACGCGCCACTCAGGGCTGGGTGTGGTGGCGCACACCTATAATCCCAGCTACTCCTTCAGGCAGGAGGACTGCAAGTTTAAGGCCATCCTGGGCAACTTACTGAAAATCTGTCTCAAGATAAATAAATAAAAGGGTAAGGCATGAAGCTCAGTGGTAGAGTACCACACAGAAAAAAAAAAATCAGTTGCTCAGAGTGGGAAGGCCACTGAACTGCAGGTGGCAGGTCGGTGGGCAGGGCTGGAGGGCCAGAGCGGCACTGGCCAGAGACCTATGGCAGCAGCGTCTTAGAGTGAGCAAAGCCAGCCAGCAGGGCGAGCAGGACAGAGCAGGCAAAAGCAGAGAAAGAAACCCTTCACATGGGTTGAGCGTTTACAACGGGTCAGGCACTGCTCTAGGATTCTGGCATGTTTTTTCACATAAAAATCATAGCCGACAAAGCAGGCACTATTCTGTTATTCTCTGAAGAATGAGGCAGAGAAGAGGTTAAGCAACTGCTCAAAACCACACAGCCGGTCCAGCAGCGTTGGACCTTCCAGCTCCCGCGGTGACTGAGGTGTTACCCTGCTGTCTCCACTGAGGCAGGTGGGTGTTTTCTGTGGTTGCCTTGGCCCCGGGCCTGGCCTCTGAGTTTCTGCCCCAGCTCTCTCAGGAGTTCCTTCTCCTCTCGTGCTTTACTTTCAGAGGGTCTCTGTTTCTTGCTGAAGAAGGCAGCTTATTAAAACTTGAAGGGCTCCCTGGCAGGGGACAGGCAGGACCCTCCCTGGCTTCCCACCGCCATGGGGCTGGTCTCCTGGGTTGCTCATGTGAGGCCCCCTTGGCTGTGGGCCGTCATCGGGAGCTGGCAGCACACACTAGGCAGGCGGGGAGGCTGGTTTAGCTGGAAGTTTCCCAAGGCTGAGAAATATCTGCGGTGACGACAGCTGGGTGGGGGAGGGGGATAGCGCAACAACGAGCACTTTGGTACCAGAAGGGAGCCTGGGTGGCGGCGGCTGAAAATCCATTCATATTTGTGCCTGCCGATCATCACTACTGCCACCCACGCGCACAGTGGGACTGTGTCCCGGGAAGTGGGGCATAGGCTGGAGGTCGGGTGGGTGACAGAGCAGCCCCTCTTGTCCCCAGACTCAAGCCCCTGCTCCAGCATCATGAGTTCTGCACGGAGCTGGCCCCCCTGCTTTATGTGTGGGTCCTGGGTACGCACAGGGAAGTGGGGTCAGGAAATGCCTGGGCCCAGCAGGTCTCCGCTGCTTGCCTTTCTGACATCTGACCCGCTCAAGGTTGGCCTGCTAACACCCCTTGCCCAGTGGAAACAGGAAGGCTGAGCCTCCACATTCAGCATGTGGCTCAGGGTGGCTGTCTTCAAAGCGTGGGGCTGCAGCAGCAGGTCATCTCTTGGGGCTCATGAAAAACAGAGCTTGTGTGTACTTCAGTCCCTACAAGTGTTGGATGCGTGCTTAGACACAGTATATGGGCGTGGGGTGGGAGTGTGCTACGCAGGTGAGCTGCTGTGGGCTTCTAGCAGAGGGGGGCCATCTGGATGTGACCTGAACCCCCCAAAGGTGCTTGTCTGGGGCTGAGGTGCTCCACCGGCAGTGGCTGAGCACATCTCCTGTTTGGACAGCATGTCTGGCACTGGCCTCTTGCAGCTGTGCTCTAGAAGCGGCAGGGAGCTGAGGCTCATTTACAGGCAGGTCAAAGGCGGGAAGCAGTCTTGCTCAGACCCCTCGGCTGCCTCCTAGCAGAGTCCAGGCCTCTGCCCCAGCCTCCCCTCTCTCCAAGCCTCGCCTTCCACTGGGCAGTGTCCTCCAGCTGAACCCCTGGGTTCCGAGTGCCTCCTACTGCTCGCACAGTCCTGGCTCTGGGGCTCCAGCCCCTCAGCCTCTTCATGGCTGGCTCAAGATGGGACGAATGAACACGCCACTTCAGATCTTGTTTCCCCTTCCAGGGTCTCTTTATTCAGTCTGAAGATCATGGTCAGCAACTCAGCCCAGCCCTCTGTGGCTCCAAAGAGGGAATGGGGAAAGGCGAATCACATTCTGTCCCTTCCTTACTGCCAAGAACTGACTCCCAACAGCTCTAGGGACCCCAAGGAAGATCAATAGCATCTGCAAAGTCTTTATTTTCTTAAGAGAATTTCAGAAAAAAATAGATCTCTCTCAAATATTTATATATATATATATATATATATATGTATATATATCTATATTTATATATCCACATACAGACAGAGATCCTTCACCCAAGAGGCAAAGGACAGAGTACCCCCTGGTGTGGTGGCCAGGGCAGCCAGCTCTCTTGGAAGAACCCTGGAGACCTGCAGGGCAGAGCCAGTACAGGCTGGGGTGGGGTTTCCCAGGACGCTGTCACAAACAAGGTGACCCTCCTCGGTCTTCTCCCACTTCTTAAAGTGAGATCTGTACCCCTGGATCAAGCACAGGTCAGAGGGGCACTTCCTGCCAAGCCCTGGGGACTGACTTCCTGGGGCAGGGCTCCAAGTGTGGAGCAGCAGGTGGTGATGTCAGCAGACAGGGTGTGTCATGGAGCCCAAGGCCTGCTCAAGCATGGAGAGGGAGCTGGCCTTGTCATCTCTGATCATAGCTCATGGGTCCCAGTGTGGAGCACAGGTTACCCAAAAGACCCCAGGGTTGGGGATAGTCCCCGTTATTAGCCCCGGAGGGACCTGCCTTTAGGAAAAGGCTTGGAGGAATGCACGGACTCGGGCACTGGAAATAGCTGCCCTCAGAGCGGTCTGTATCCCTGGGCCTGTTCAGGGACCACTAGCCTGGGGCCTGTGCAGACCAGTGGTGCCCAGTCCTCCCCACGTGGATCAAGTAGGTGGAAACAGAGGTGTTAAGGGCTGGTGTTCGGTGCCCTTGGCTAGATACCAGAGGCCCAAAGGCACTAGGTGGCAGGCTGGAAGAGCACACGGGGCCCCACTGGCCTCCAGACACAGGGCCAATGCTAGGCATCCTTGGCTATCATGCAGTCTGAGAGGAACCTGGGGGTCCTGTCATTTTCCCTGAGCCAGCAACCTTAGGCTGTGCGTGCCCTGGGTAAGACCTAGGGGCTACCTGGGAAGTGAGACTTGGGAATGGGGCCTCTAGGGCCCAAGGCAGGGTCAGGTGGTGGACTTCGGTTGTAACCTCCTCAGGAGCATACCCAGTCACAAACGCAAAGGCCCTGAGGGTCCATGCAAGTCTGTCTCCCAGGGCCCGGGGACGGAATGGGGTACAGCTTGACCTGGCCAAGCGTGGCTGGTGGAGTTCCTCTCCTGTGGGGCAGAGGCTCTGGACCGGAGCCTGAGGTGGGCCTTGGGGCCAGGCACCTGACACACAGCTCCTCAGAGCACCTTCACACGGTGTGGCCTCCCCTCATCCTTGCCCACAAACACACAGTGTCTAAGGCTCGGGGAGCGAAGAATTTGCTTTGGGTGCAAATCTTGTCCACCCAGCTCCAGAGGACAGGCGCAGGCTGGAGAGCTGGAGGGACAGGGAGACCTGGGTGGCAGCTTGCAGAAGTGTTTACTACTGCTGCATTCCCCAGGCCCACATCTGGCCGCCCTGTACCCACACCCTGCCGCTGCAGTGGGCTCAGAGCTCCCTGGGGATGATGGAGAAGGGCAGCACGGGGCTGCTGGCCTCGAGCTCCAGCGCGGTGAGGAAGCAGTCGGCGGCAGCTTCGGTCTGGCCCTGGGCCTGCAGCACCTCGCCCAGGCCCTGCCAAGCCTCATGGCATGTGCTCTGCCTCTCCACGGCGTCCCGCAGCACCTTCTGGGCCAGGCTCTTGTGGCCCAGCTGGCTCAGCATGAGACCCTGAGGATCAAGCACAGGGCAGGGTTAATGTGGGTAGCCTGGGAAAGGGGCACCCAGCCATCAGGGCCAAGAACAGGCGCAGCTCACTTGGCGCCGCCAGCCAGAGAGGCCCCCATCTGTGTCCTGCTTCGCGCCGTCAAGTGACTGTGCTCTTTACTTCAACAAAACCTGTCAGCGCCCTCCCAAGCCCTGCTTCAGCTCCAGCCTCCCAGACCACCCAACAGGGACCCTGGTCCTCCTAGCCTGAGGGACAAGGCTTCCCAGTCCAGACCCCACTTTCACTTGGTTCATTTAGGGGACCCTGGGAAAGCACAACCCTCTGGCTCTTAGCTTCCCTGCGAACAGCAAAATCACAGCATCCTCGTCTAAGGCTACAGTGAAGCTGAAATGAGTCTATGGGTGTAAAGCCCTCGAAGAGGCAGCAGCACCAGTCCTTGCTGCACGCAGCACAGAGCTGCTTTCACCCCGATGCCACGAAACCAGGCATCCATTACAGGGCCGTGGCCCTGTGTCGGAAAGGCAGAGACCACGGAAGCCTGCATCAAGCAGCAGCCAAGTGTCACCTGACAGGTGAGAGTCACAGGAGCGCCCCAGGGAGCAGCGCACAGGATGTTGCAGGTGCAGGGGCTGGGTGGGCTCACTGCCTGGGGTCTGGGCTGGCAGCAGGCGTGAAGTATGGCCCTGCCGTTTGCTCAGACAACTGTTGCCACAGAAGTAGAGGAAGCGACGGAAATTTTCACAAAAAGGGACTGGGATGTGAAACTGGCACCCTGTCCTCTGTAGATCCTCTGCCACCCACACTGGGAAGGGAGCAGGGGGACAGGGTGGCGAGCAGGGGAGGGTTGCAGAAAGGCTGCTTCTCACCATCTCAATCTCTGTCCTACCCCTTGAAGGCAGCATGATGGTCCTGCTGCCACTGCCTTCTCATTTCAAGATAAAGGGTAAAGCCCAACACCAATTTTCGGGGGGCTGCTGGGGCGCTTCCAGCTCCATGCCGGGAGCCCCTCTCTAGTGTCCGCCCACTGACTGCCATGTACATTTTTAGCTGGATCATTTTCTTCCTCCTTGAGCTCCCCAGAGTGAGGCCTGGCGTTGCTATGGAGACATACTGGGAAAGATGCACATGCTTGATTTCACAAAGTCCTCAGAGAGCTCGGAATGCAACCAATCAGGCAAGAGAGAAAGATGGCACTCAGCAAACCTAGGAAAAGCTGCCCTTTCTGTAGGTGCTGGCTCCAAATTCCATGGGGTCCTCACTCAACCTGCGCAGCTGTACCCAGGGGTTCATCAGTGCCCAAAGCCAAGGAGTAGGGACAGGCAGGGGGGCGGTGGGCAGGGTGGCACCCTGAGGGGCCCCGGCTCTGGCCAGATGTGCACACTGCTGACTCAGGGCTGCCTGGGCGGGGGCAGTGTCCATCTGGCCCACAGGGCCCCAGGCCAAGCTGCTCTGCCCACATGGCCCAAGTGCCAGACCCCACAGCTCACAGTGGAACAGGGCTCACAAGAGGAGGAGGAGGGCGGGTCAGCAGTCACCAGACACCCAAATTAAGCACCAAAAATGGAAGGCCAGAGGCCTGAGTCTGCCCATGCAGAGCAGCAGAGGGGAGAATGGCTCCACGTCCTGCTTACGGAGCTTCCTTTCACGTCAGCTTTTGCTGGACGAAAGGACACTGCCACTGAAACTGGGAGTCTGAAAAGCTGTGATCTGAGCAGGACTGGCTGGGCGTGCATGTGTGCGCATGCACGTGTTGGAGGAGCTTCCTCTGTGTGCCTGGGTAGAGCAGAAAGTCAGGGCCACAGGCCACAGGCCTGGCAGTACTGGAACCCCAGCTCTCACTGACAAGTACTGTGACCACGGCAAGTGGCCACCCTCTGAGCTGAGGCTTCCTCATCTGTATCCAAGGATGATCCAGCCCAGGTTCCCAGGGCCGGAGCAAGAATTCTGCAGCCAGGGCACACAGTGCCCTCCAGCAAACGGCAGCATCTCTGAGACGTGCAGAGGAGGGAGGGGCATGGCTGATTTTTCTAGCGGCTGCAGAGGACACAGCTCTGGGGGCGGGGGCTGTGAGCTGCACCCTGGCGCGTTGACCTGGGAGCCTGAAAGGAGACACCAGCCAGGCCAGGGTCAGGCTGGGGCCCAGAGGCTCAGGGCCTGTAACAGGATCTGCTGCCACCTGCCCCCAGCACCATCCGCGTTTGTGTTTGCTAGCAACTCGGAGCTGTTTGCTGCCTGACAACTGGGCAGGACCGAGCCCCAGCAAGACGTGAGGTCTCACCTGCTCTGGCCCAGCCCAGTGCTGCAGCAGCTCCACCACTGCTGCCTGGCACCCTGTCCACTGTGTAGGGAGACGGTGGGGACACAGTTCCACCTACATGTCCCTGCTGAAACTTCCGGCCTGCCTCTTTTGAGTGAGGAGACTAGGCGCACTGAGACTCTCTGCTCCTGATCCCCAGGGACTAGAGTTTATGGCAAGTGGCCATGGCACCTACCAGGGACACCTGGCTGGTTACAGCCACCAACATGGTCTTGGGGAGGGGCAGGCTGGAAGAGAAGAACCCAGAAATTCCCACCGCCATGCACTCCCTCCCAGCCTCCCGGCTCTCAGGGAGGGTGTGCCTGGCCACAGCTCACCTGCCAGGGACCTGGCTGCTCTGGAAACCCTCCAAGAGCAGTGATCCTGACCCACACAACGCAGTTACTACACGCCTCGTTTACGCCTCCCTGTCCTGCCGCTGTGCAAGGAACAGGGCCTGGCTCTCCCGCCTGGTTTTCTTTTCTCCATCAGAGAACAGCTCGTTAGGGCCAGGATGGGAAGGTCCTGGACTCAGAGCTGGGGACACCAGAGGCAGTTGTGTGCCTCCTGACCTGGACTGCTGGCTGGGGATGCTGCCAACAAACTTTGGCTGCTTAGGACCCCCAGTGCAGGCAGTCTGGGGCCTGGTCTTCTGGTCTGCATGGAGACCCTGAGTGGGGACCTTCCGTCCGGGGCCAGGTATCCTGTGGGATGACTGCATGCGGCGGTGGCGGGGGGGTGGGGGTGGGCTTGCTATTTTTTTCAGAATTGCCATGGAGCGCTGGCCTTCCTCCCTGAGTGCTCGATGACGGCCCCAGAGAGAAGGGACAGTAGGAAGCCCCGGGAGGGGTGCGCCTCTTTCTTCTTCTGCAGGGAGCCCAGCCTGGCCAGGCCAGCTGCAGCCAGGCCAAGTTCTCCTCCATCCTTCCTTGAGTATTTATAGAAGTTATTTTGGGAATTTTCTTTCTGAGCTCAAGGCACATTCCTGGGATTCTGTAACAGCCTTTCCAGCTGGGAAGCTGCTAGAGGCTGCTGGAGCCTTTGGGTCCCTGGAGCCCTGTCTGGGAAGAAGGCTACCCTGGGGCAGGGCCACCCTGAGGAGGTCACGCCGGGCATCGCAGCCTCTCTGTTCCAGCTGCATCCTCCTCCTCCTGTCCCGCTGCACTGGGCACTAGGCCCTCTCACCATACTCCCCTCCTGGCGGGGCCACTCCCAGGCGTCAGGCTGGTCTACTTCCCTCCCACACCCGCCCCCAGAGCCCCTGGGCTCTCCCAGGAGGCCACGGCTGAGAAGGTCCCTGACCCTTCGGGAGTCCCGCCTAGGTGGGGTCTCCAGGCAAGCAGGGGGCTGCACTGCTCTATGGCCAAACCCACACCCTCCCTTCCTCTTCCTGGGTGCTTGAGAGGTGAGATGTCTGCTGGGGCTGGGGCAGTCTTTCCGCAGAGGGCAGGGCTGGGCTAAGGTGCTGACCACAGGGTAGGGCATATTCCAGGGAACTCCAGAGCCTGAGAACCCGCTCTGTCAGCCACCTCGAGATAGGGCTGGGCCAGAATCCCTTCCTGGTTTGGTTTTGGGTTCTGGGCTGCCTGGTGGCCCTGTGCACCTAGGAACATGGCCTGCTCAGTGCTAGGTCAGGAGGCTATAGCTGGACCTGTGGATACTGGGTTCTAGAAGTGAGCCCTCTGTGTCGGGGAGGAGGCCCAGCCTCTGAGCAGGAGGCTGAGGCAAAGGGGATGCGGGTTTGGGGGCTGTGCCATGCTGTACGCTCCAGATGTGGTGGGTCCTGCCCACTCTTGTGAACAAAACAGATTCTGGAGCTAAATGTTTAGCTGTGGCTGCTCCCTTACAAGTTACCCTTGGTAGAGTTCTTCCCTGCCCTGGCTGGCATTCTAAACTTTAAAGAAAAGCCAAACCTGGGGCCTGGTAATTAAGATACTAACTGCTAACTAATCTCTCTTTATAGAACTCACAACACGGGGTGACTATTACATCCCATCCAAATGCGAACCCCCCACCCCGTTCTTCAGTCTTGTGTGCCAACTAGCACAAGTGACCCCGATGACGGTTAACTTGCAGAAAAGTGATGTGTGTCTGAAGAAGTACAGGGAGTAGCCCCGGGTCCAGGGTGACCGCCATGTTCTGTGCAGGAAAAGCAGAAGAGACCTGGAGGGCAAAGACCCAGCCCCCACGCCGTCTTCCTGCCGTGCCTGCCTGCACTCCCCTTCTCTCGCCATGAAAGTCTTTCCATGTACCTGAGTTCCCCAGATAGCTGCCCTCCCGAATCCTCTCCAGGCACCAGCCCTTGAATAAAGCTGGTTCATTTCCCACCAAATCTCATCTCCTGAGTACGGAGCAGCAGGATTTTTCAGCACCAACACTTAACCCAACTGTGCGCCCTCATCGTCCTGATCTGAAGCTGTGACAGGCTTCAGACAGCATCCTCTCCGCGTCCTCAGCAGAGCAGCCTGGGGATCTCCAGGGGTCCCAGCCAGGGGTGGGCTCAGGGTATGAGCTGGGGCGGTGTTGGCCCCAGGTAAAGTGGGGTAAGGAGGGATTCTGAACCCCAGCAAGACTCACATTGGGGGTCACATCTTGTACGTCCCCCAAGAGCAAACCTGCAGAACCCTCTACCACTGCCTCCTGCACCTCTACCTGGCACCAGGAATGTACGGCATCAGGCAGTATTTATTGGTGAGGGGTAAAAAGAATTCATAAGAACACTGGCTAAGAGGTCACATGGCCAAGACATTCCTGCTGAACTTGCCTGCCAAAGGGAAGCAGCATTCCACATCGACTGGAGCTGTGCAATGTCCACTCACGCTTAGTCTCTGTCTCTTCTCTGCACACACACACATGCACACACATGCACACTCAGAGCAGAAGCCCAGACTTCTGGGTCCTCCGATGTTCTCAGCCTGCCTGGGTATCTCTAAGCCATGCATCAGCACTCAGGAAAGACACAGGCAGGAGCAGCCTGTGGGGAAGCGTCTTGGACCCTGGGACACAGGGCATGCACGGAAGAGGCCCGCGGGCCAGGAATCAGACCACACGGCTCTGTGTACCCTGCACCATCCAATATTAGGGCACCTGCGAAACACTGGGTGTTTCACTTTTCAGCTGCTCAGGACATCTTTCCTCCTTAAAGTCAGGAAACAGCTGGTGAGCCAGCCTGGCACGGGTGCAGGTCAGAGGGACAGGCCAGCCCACAGCCACCCCCATGGTACCTCCTTTCCACTGCCAATGTGAGGGGCTGCGAGACAAGGTCTCACGCCCCCTGCTCCCTCCACTCAGACTCCTTGGAGCAGGCGTTTGCCTCCTAGTGCAGGTCAGCCTGGCCTTGCACCGTGCACTCTGGCCCCACCCACAAGGTGGCTGCGTCTGTGCCCCGCACCCCATGGCATGGCCAGACCTTTCCAGTAGACTTGGCGAGGACTGGGCCGCTTCTCTGCAATGATCCTCTGGGGCTTAGATCAGGGCTTCCGCTTGCCTCAGCAAACCAAAAGCCTCTGAACATGGACTGAGATCCACATTTCAAGGCGAAGGAGATGAAAGTAATGCCAACCACTGTCCCATTAGCTTACAAAATTATTGAGCGTCATTCTACCAATAGGCCTAGGTGCTTACAACAGGAGTCATCATTTTACAGATGAGAACAGTGAGCCTGAAATATTAGAGAACTGGGACAAAGTAGGGCTCAGGTGGACTGGAAGGCCAGGCTCCAGCCTGTAAGCACCTCCCCCAGAGCACGCTCTGGTACTGCGGTCCTAAAAACATCCCAGTTACCCAATCCTAGAAGCAACCCAAAGGCAGCTCTGAGGTCCCTGTCCTGTCCCTCAGCACTGCGCTGGGCATCATAGCTACCCTGAGGCATAGGCACTGTGGACCACAGAGCCCAGCAGAAACTCTCCTGGTCACGGGTGGACTCAAGCTCAGGCCAATCACCATCAAGTCTTCTATGTTAATGGTGACAGAAATGTCCAGTGCTGGCGTCTCCTTTCACAGTGTTCAGTTCATCTGGGACTTCTGGGTTCACAAGAGTCTACGTCATGATCCCCATTTACAGAAGAGAACTCTGGCCCAGTAAGGGAAGTAATACCCAAGCACCTCCACAGCTTGAGGGCATGCAAGGCCAGGGCTGTCTGTCTGCCTTAGGCCTGTCATTTCTTGTGTCCCACTGAAGAGGCTGCCTCTCTAACCTCAGAGACCTGGTCCTTTCTGCTGGGTCCATGGAGCACATGAAAGCCCAGCTCACAGCCCTGGTCTTCAGTGCTCGGGTGTCTCCCTGGACAGCTTCCAGGCAGGAGAGTGAGAGGCCATGTCCACACCATGCTAAGGTCTGCCATCCCCCAAGCCTTCTAAAGAACAAGGCAGGTACAGCACGCTGGGAACAAAAGGAAAACAATGGAGGGAACGAGTTTACTGCCATGCTATCAGCAAGAAGCCAAATGTGACCGCGACAGTCTCCTTGCATTTCTAGGGCATGTGGAGGGGACACAGGAGGCCATCATGTGGCCAGGACTGCTTCAGAAACTGCCACCCGGGGTTATTTCATAAGAGCCAAAGCTTGTGCAGGGTGGTTCCCTGATACAGCTGTGGTGCCTGAGGAAGAGAGGTTCTGGGAGACCCTGCAGCTTGTCCCCAGGAAGGAAGCATGAAGCCTTGTCCTTCCAGAGCCTGTCCCTGCAAGAGGAGGGCAGGTACAACCCACAAACACCTCGCCAGCTCACTCAGGCCCAAGGGCTTCAAGTTGCCCCCGCACCAAGGTGTGCACTCTCCCTAGCCAAGCTGAGGGTGGGGGGTCTGCTTGAGGCCTGGGTTGGGACCTTCTGTGGTGGCACTGAAAGGTGGCAGAGCGTGCCACCCCAAAAGATGGCACCTTGGCAAGGGACTGTTTTGAGCTGACGACAATCAAAACGATGCAGATACAAGAGAAACTCTCATTCTCTACTTATTTAAAAGCAGGATGTCTGCACACTTTCCAAAGGAGGACAAAAGTGACGGATCACGGAAGACAATGCAGGATGACGCGTGTCCAGGGACAGCACCAGAAGAACCTACACAGCATTACCTTCCATTTATTTGCTGCCCTTGGAGACTGAAGGGCACTTTCCTTTGCCGCCTCCTTCTCTAAGACTGTCTAACTCTGGTAAGGATGCTATCCACGTCGGGGTTCCAGGCTACCTCTGAGAGCTACTCAGTGTCATGTTAGTACACCCCACCACTTTTCTCCTGTTACTCTCTTTTATCACAGGGGTTGGGTTCAGGAACTCAGGAGAACGGCAAGATTAGGTTTTCCTTCTTGACTCTGGGAACCACCCCATAGGGTTCTCATCCACCTGTGAACAGCCACACCCTCCCGCTGCGTTCAGGTGACCTCAAGGAAGGCCTCCCAGGAGGGCACGCAGCAACATGCCCATCAGCCCCTGCCTTGGTGCCCTGGCATCCTGCCCCTCTTAGAGCTAACTGGCGTGAAGGGCCCCTGGGAGTGACAAGGCAGAAGGGCAGGGACACCACCGTGGACTGCCTCGGGTCCCTTCTTACACAAGCACTTGGGCTCCTTCTAATGGGGCGACACCCCCGCTGACCTCAGGGAGGACCCAGGGCGGGCAGGTAAGGGTCAGGCTTCCTCCCTCTTAACCTGTCTTCTGCCAGTGAGCGGCAACCTGAGTGCCCCAGCAGAGGTGGTTTCAGGTGGCCTGGAGGAGGCCTCTGGGCAGAGAGTGTCAGGATCTGCTTCTGGGACTTGATTTCCATCTGCAGAGAGCATGAGCACATACCTACCAGTCTCTTAACAGTCCCCAGGCACTGAGCCCCGTGCAGGGCCATTGCACAGGACCAGGGCTTGGTGGAGGACCTCCTCTGGACCCTGCAGCAGTGAGAATGGCCAAGGCTCCTTTGTGCCTGGTCTGATAGAAGAGCCTAAGCTGGGCCCAGGATAGAGATGGAACCAGGGAAACATCTCCCACAACATCTGGGACAGGACAGGCAGAGAACTTTCCCTTGGGCCGAAGTTTATATTCTTAGAAAAGCCTGCAGCTTGGCTCCTGAAAGCAAAGCCTTCCCTTCCTGCGGGCTTTCTTTAGCCTCTGGCATTTGTCAGGCCCACCCTACAGACCACAAGGCCAATACCAGCACCCACGCAGCATACTCTGCTCTTCCCAGATCCCAGGGAGTGGGGTCACCCATGACCCTGAAGGGCTCTAGGGAAGGATGTAAGTGCTTCCAGCTCCGGCTTTTGGGTGGCTGGGCTCCCAGGGGAGAGGCAGCCCTCCTTCCCCTCGTACCATTGGGAGCCAGAGTCCTCACAAAGTTGTACTGGTATGGTAAGGCTAGGATTTCCTCCCAGGGACCTGCCTTGGCAATAACACCATAGGGTGGGTACCGGTTCTCTCTGGATAATTCGCCAAGGATGTACCAGCTTCCAGAGTTCACAGAGACTGAGACAACTAATGTGTTTCTCCTTGCCTACTGACTACTTTTACCCTGACTCCACCTTACATAGATGTCAAGCTGACTTTGGAGGTAGTTCCCATCATGTTACATCATGCTGAAAAGGTCCCAAGGCCACATCTGTGTTAAGAGGGAAAAACTAGTGTGACTGATTAGCAATGTCTGTCACTGGGAGGGAATGGAGCATAGCGGCGTGTGTGGCACCATATACTCTCACATGCACATCTTGTGGTTAGAGCAGCACTGCGGCCTAGGAACCATGAAGATTATGACCCATTTACAAGAGGAAATGGATGCTAGCTGCCAACCAGCATGGAAGCTAAGTGTTTTCCCAAGTCAGCACAGGGCATCAGGGGCAGAACCAGGTTAGATCCCAGATGTCCTGAATCCTACGCAAGCACAAGGAGGACACTCAGAGGGGGCAACATCTGAGATCAAGGTGCCAAAGCCTTGCCGCGTCTTTAGGGAAATGTGCCTGGCAAATCTTCCCCAGGCTTGCAGCTTGCTGTTTGCTACGCACATGTGTGGGATGCTGGCAGGAACACAGCATGGGGAAAGGCGACAGGCTGCCCACACAGGCGCTGACTGCCCCTCTGGTTGCCGGCAACTCTGACAGGGGGCAGGCTTTGCTCTGGTTTGTTCCAATTTCATCGCATTGGCAAGGCACCCCCGGAAGAGAAAAGGGACCATTTCAGTAACATCTGCAGGGAGCTACTCTTTATGGCTATTCAGTTACCATGGGAACCCACCCCTGGAAACTGCTTCAATTTCGGGAAAATGGCTACAAACAATAATAAGCATAAATGAAAAATGGTACACTATTACTTCCAGATTGTACTTGTTATTGGATTTGTTAGGGTTTTTAGGGCCAAGACTGCAGGCTCATAACTGTGAACACAGCAGCAAGCAGACATTTCTGCCTGGCTGTGGGCCCGATGGCAACCCACATCCTCCTTTCTGCGCCCCTAATCAAGTTTCTGGATGTGACCTCTGGCGAGGCATTTATCAGAGAAGCTGACGTCTGAATTCTGCGGGGAAAGAGGATGTGCCTTATAAAAAAATCAAAAATACATAAACATTTACTGAGCTGAACACAGGGCATTAGGAGCCACGTGGAAGAAAGCACTGCCAGGCGGAAGGCTCGTGGGCCCTCTTGAGAGGGCTGAACATCCGCACAGGCCTAAGTCAAGTGCCCGAGGAGAGCAGGCACGGGAGTAACAGCTGAGCTGAGACTCCCACTCTACTCCACAGGCAAGGGTGCTGGGGGCTGGAAAGGACCTTCGCCTTACAAAAATGCCTTGGCCCAGCCCGTCCCAAGTGAGCTTTCCATTCTCTTGGTAAAATCCTCACCAGATGATCCCTGAAAATGCACAAGGCCATGCTAAGAGTTACAGCTTGAAAGCCAACACTGTGTAGCTCTCCTCATGGACAAATCAGATCTTTTCATTCAGTGGGAGCCATTCTCTAGACCTGTTCTGTGTTATCCACGTGGCAGATGTCAGGGAAACCCTCACGCCGTTCTCAAAGCACTCCAGAGAGGGACATCCGGGGTGGAACCCACACCCTGACGGGGGGGGGGGGGGGGGACTGTTGCTAACCACAGGCTCCTATGTGATCCTTTGCAAGTCCTAGGGCACATGCAGGTTTGTGGCCTTTCAGACCAGTACATCAGTCCTGATCCCTGCTCTCTGGGAGCTGGAAGGCAGGCTGGGGAAACAGTTCTCTCTTGGGCTGACCACACCACCTGTCAGAGCGGGAACTTGGTGGTGGTTCTTGGCCCAGAGTCCCCGCTGGAGGTATAAGCTCAACCGAGGCTTCGGGAAGGTGGCTTGCTTGCACATGGTCACCCAGGCAGAGCATGGCAAGGCTGGGTCGAGAGTACCAGCGTCCTGCTTCCCAGCCCCTAGGCCTTCCACAGGTGGGTCAAGTGCACCCAAGCCTTTGGCCCCCGCCCTCAGACTGGGGCTGGGAGACCCTTTCGCCATGCTAGGACCATTCTCAATGTATGCTCACATCAGGCCTGATGCGATGGTCCACGCCAGAGCAACCCCTGAAGCCCAAGCTCCTCTGGAATGGAGAAGGCAGCCTAATGACCAAGGAAAAGGTCCTGGGGACCCTAGAGAGAAGAGCATTTGGGAACTCCTAGAGTCTGGGTTAGCCTGCAATGAGGCTAGGGGCCAGTGAGTAGCAGAGAAAGTTCTTTGGGACTTATGACAAAGAGAAACTCGGAAAAAATACCAACCAACCCTTCTAGACGTTTCATCAATGCAGATACAGCAGCAGTCTCTCCCACTAGGGCGGGAGGAAGCCACCCCCCTCCTAGACACCAGGGGCAGGGACCACGGAAAAGGGGCAGTAAGGAGCAGGCACGTGGCAGGGAGGGGCAGGGCCGACTCACCAGGCTGTGCATGATGCGGGCGCCATCTGGGTTCACCGTGAGAGCCTCCTGGTACAGCTGCCTGGCTTCCTCCAGGCCGCCCTTCACCTCAGCCAGCCGGCCCCGCATGTACAGCACGGAGTGAGAGGTGGGGAAGAGCCCAGCCGCCTCCTGGATGCAGAAGCCAGCCTCCTTCAGGTGTCTCTGCTCCATGAACAGCTCAGCTGTGGAGGCAGAGGAATGGCAGAGTGTGAGGCACGGCCAGAGGCAGGGCCCTCCCCCGAGTACAGCACCGGACACTCCACGGGGCATGAGGATAACCTCTGTAAAAGGCCGTGGTGGGCCCTCAGGGCAGGCACTGCATTGAGGCCTCCACACAGACTGCCTCAGTCACTGCCCTCCAAACCCTGGAGGATGAGCGCTGTCAATCCTGCTTCAGAGATGTGGGGCCGAGGCGCAGAGGTGACGGCACTTGCCCAGGGCCCTGAGGACAGTTAGTGCTGAAGGTAGGGTTTGTGGGGGATAGTCTGACTTCAGGGCCTGGCAGTGTGGGCACGGATGGGTCTCTTGGGGCCAAGCACTTGCTCTGGAGGTTCTGATTTCTGTTTCAGACTCGTTACCCCATTTGTTCATGGTGTCTGGGCAACCCAGCAGCACAGGTCTGGGGCTTGGAGGCTGTCCAGGACACCTCAGGCTGGAGGCAGGAGGAGTCTGCGGGGCTGACTCTGCCGCCCCTGGTCATGCTCAGGCTGGGAGGGGCGTGCTCAGAGCCCTGTAACTCCGCCAAAGACAGGGGAGGGGAGCAGGAGGAGGGGCAAAGGAGGCTCAGAGGCACCTGGTAAATACCAGCACACAGCTCAAACCAAGCGGCACTGGGAACAGCAACAAGGCCACCACCTGGATTTACGGGGCATGGACTGTGGGCCAAGCCCTGGCTTGGCAGAGCATTCTCTCAGTCACCCTCTTAACTAATCCTGTGGGTACTGTGCTGACCTCCTCTTTAAGAAATGAGCAGACAAAATGGGGCCCTCACTCCGTTCCCCCTGCGAGCACAGGCAAAGCCAGGTCTGACCTCCCCCGAAGGAGATTCTGGCCATCAAGTGGGACCAGATCTGCCCAGAAGCAGGGCAGCAGGAAGTGGGTGCCTGCTGTAACCTAGGACGGCATGCAGAACTGCACACTTCCGTTCCCTGGTGGGCAGCGTCCGCCCACAGCAGGCACCTTTAGATTAGAAAGGCTGCTTGGCTGCCTCACAGCCCACTCCGCCCTCCTTCCAAGCAGCCTCTGGGCTCAGCTGTCCCACCTGGGGGCCGGTGGGCTCGTGGATGGCAACACGGACAGGAGTGCAGGAAACCAGCAGAGCTGGGCTGCAGCTCTGCCAAGAGCTCCTCCTATAAGGCAGGGTCGGGGTATCTAACAGACACCCCCTCCAGGAACGCCTAGGAAGAAGCAGACAAACCAGGCCCAGGCACCACTCTGCCTGTCCCTATCAGCAACAGAAAGGAGCCTCAGTAAGGCCTCATTGTAACACACGGCTCCCGGGGTCAACCCGAGCAGCTGGCTATGCCCAACAATGTGACAGAGGGCGCTGGATGCCAGGGTAGGCTTTTCTTTAATGGAGATGAGAACTCCAGAGAATCAGGCTCCGGGGCTATGTGGGCAGGGACGGTTGGGTTAGACTCTTGTTCCCAGAGACAGGCTGACAAGAATACCGCCAAGGTAGACAGCACAGTGAGGGGAGGCCGGGAGATGGGCTGTGAGCCCGGGGCCCCGCTAGGGGCTGGCCACCTAGCTCTGCCTTAGGCTTCCTCCTGGCTCTGCTGTTGAGCTGCTGCTAGGAGCTCTGAGCAGGCTGCCTTGGTAACTGAGGGTCTAATGGGCAGCTGCTGACTGAACGCCTGGGCCTCCCAAGAGAAGGAGAAAGAACAGGGACGGGAGTGGGAACGAAAAGCCACTAAACCACTAGAGGCCCAGTGAAGTGACAAGTGTCAACCTGGGGTGTCACAGGCACTCAAGGGGTCAGGTCAGTATGGACAGGGAGGTCTTGCTGGAGGAGGCTGCATGTGCGCTGGCAGAGAAGTGAATGGAGACCAAGGTGGCAGACACCTCAGGGTCACAGAAGACAAGTGGGAGGCAGGAGGCCTGTGGCTGATGAGTGCTGGTGGAGAGGCTGTCCCCATACCTGCGTCTGAGGCCATGTCCTCCGTGGGCAGGAGCTCAGCTTGGCCAGGGGCCCCCGGCTCAGGCTCTGCACCCGGACCTCAGCCAGGCCCACCAGGCCATGGCACGGCTCATTAAGCTATTTACAACTCACTGTCCTGTCCCCCGAGCCTGCAGAGGTCTGTCCCTGGCCCCTCCCTGGAGGGCTGCTTGCGGTACATCCACACCAACAGATTTCAGTCAGAGGCGAGCCAGGCCCTGGGCTGACTGAGGAGTCACACGGGGGAATGTGCCCCAGGACAGGGAGGGCTGCTCCATGTGACACCTCTGTCACCACGTAGGAAGCCAGATGGCTTGGAGCAGGGCCTGGGACAGGAAGTCTCTCCAGGGCTCTGGCCACACTGCTCACAGCCCCATAGGTCCAGTGTCAGGGTGGGGCCTTGAACTCGCACACAGGCCCACAGGTCTGGGGCCTGAAGTGCACCCTCACTTCCTGGCCTCAGTGCCCCTGGGGGGACGCCCCGGCTCCTATGCACTGTTTTACCAAACTTGGTGCTCACAGCCCGTCAGCCAGGCTGCAGAAGTAGCCCATGGCACTCGCCCACTGCTGCCTGGACCCTCCCTTCCCAGGCTGGCACCTAGCCCGGGGCTGCCCACACCCATGCTGGCCTCCCGGGCCAGGCCTGGATGAGCACCCGCTGCTCCGAGCTTTTCTTGTCACCTGGCTCGCAGGGCCTCGGTGCTCCCCGGGTGTCGGGGGCCTCCGAACCTGGGCTCCTGACTCCAGCTCTGCCCGCCTCTCTGCCTGGCGCCCTCACCCTCCCTGCCGGCCTCTCAGCCTCCCCTCTGCCTGCCCTCTCTGGTTCCCTTCCTCCTGGCGCAGTCCCCACCCCCTCTTCCCTCCATGCTCTCTCGCCACAGGCTACAAATGGAAAACATCTGCTCCCTGGAGCTTTGCAACAGTCCCTTTTATTGCTTTTCTCGAGGCATGCTGGTCTACCCCCGCACCCAGGGCTGGCTCCTGTCTCCCTGCCTCCTTGCCGGAGCCCAGGCGCTACCCCCTGGTGGGCAGATGGGCCTTACTCAGGCCCGAGAAGCCCAGAGGCTGGGGGTTCAGGGCCACCCTTTGGGGCCTCCTCAGGCAAGGTGTGCTTCCTACAGAGACCCTTCCCCGAGACCTTGGGAAAGGGAAGGAGGAGGAAGAAGCAACGAGAAGGACCCAAGTTGACTCAGAGATCGCAGATGCCCAGGGCAAGAGGGAAACACGTCAGGCCCTGAAAAGACTAAACCACGGCTCCAGTGCAAGCAGTGCAAACAGTCAGAGCTCCCCAAAGGAAACGAGGACGCAGGTGCCAGCCCCTTCCGCGCCTGACGCAGACTGGCAGCACACATGGACGCCAGGATAAAGGAGACAGATGGGAGGAAGGAATGAGAGCAAACTTCCAGGCGGCAGGAAGGAGAAAGACCAGGAGAGTCGCACAGCATCTAGGGCTGACATCCACCCTTCAGCCCTGGGCACAGAGAGCGTGAGGGGGCTGCAGGGGCCTGGTGTGGCTTCTTGTGGGGGTTGGGGGGCTGGGAGGAGACAGCAGAAGTCAGGAGGAGGAGGATGTAGAAGCAGCACTGAGGCAGGACAGGAGCTGGGAGAGGGGCGAGAGAAGATGGGTAGGTAAGAGTAAGGAGCAACGGGGTGGGGAGGGCCAGCGGGAGAGCCCCTTCTCCCCGACTGTGATTCTGTCATAAACACCAGCTTCAGCCTCAGCTGCCCTGTGTGCAGAGCCAAAAGTGGGGGGGCTTGCACCTGCAGGCCGGGCACCTGCAGAACGAGGTGCCATGGTCCAGACAGCATGAAGCAGGCCCTGGTTACTGAGACTCAGGTCAGCCTCCCACAGGCAGAGGGAGTCTCGAGCTGCTCCCTCAGTCCATCTCCCCTTGGACATGACCACCTCAACTGCGAGGACAGCACTGCTGTCCCTAGAGGGTTGCGCTTATCCGTGTGACCCAGCGGATGGGGCTGGCACTTGCAGCCTCGTTTTCTTTGGGGAGCACCGACTGCTCGGTGGAACGCAGGCAAAGCCACGGTTTAGTCCTTCCAGGGCCTGACGTGCTTCCCTCTTGCCTGGTCCACCTCCCTTTGCTGGCACTGCCAGCTCGGCAGTAGGTGGGAGCACTCGGCTCTTGTACCAAGCACCTCTCCAGACCCTGGATGACCATGGGGCTCGGTGCTGCTCCCATCTCACAACCCCGTCCGAGCAAGAGCCCGGCGATGGGCCTCTCTCCTACCTGTGGCCTGGACAGAGCGCGGGAGCTGGGAGCCGGGGAGGGCTGGGGAGGAGCGTGAGGGCTGGGAGGGGAACGAGGCAACATTTCCCGACCAGAGCAGCTTCATGATGGAACTTTTTGCCAAAACAGATACGGCTGCAGTTTTCTCGTGAACCAAACCAGGGGGATTAGCTCATTCCAAAACAATGAAGAGATCACTTTTCCTTCCGATAAATGTGTGGCAGCTGGTGGAACCATCAGCGGGGATGAGATGGGGACCCTGAGGACAGTGCTCTTAGCCTTCGATAGGAGGCCGTGAACAGGAAGTCATGGCCTTGGCAACCTGGCCCCGGCAGCCCTTTACCAGCAGGTGCACAGTACATGCTGATGCTGATGGCGGCTGGGGACTGGGGAGCCCATGGGGGGCAGACTGCTTGAATTCTCACAGTGAATGGCCGCTATGGAACAGTCTACTGTCGCTTTTGATTTTTTTTTTTTCCTGGGATTGATTATGAAACCCAGAGCTTTGTACATGCTAGGAAAGCACTGTAGCCCTGAGCTACATCCACAGCCCCCTTTCACATTTTGAACATGGCTCTGCTAAGTCGCCCAGGCTTGGAATCCTGCTGCCTCAGCTTCCTAGGATTTCAGAAGTGTGCCACCATGCCCATGGATCTTTTGATTTTTAATGGGGCAGAAGTTGGGCGTGGTGGTGCACGCTTATGATCCCAGTACTCAGGAGACTGAGGCAAGAGCATCACCATGAGCTTGAGGTCAGTCTAGGCTGTACGGTGAGTTCAAGGCCAGCCTGAATTTTATAGTGATACCCTCTCTCTCTCAAAACAAAAGGTATATGAACACCCAAAATAATGGCATCTGCCATTAGGGTAATAAACAATGGTGTTCTGGCCAATGATTCCCCAGGGGAAATTCCAGGATCTGTCCACATGGGGAGGAGTGCTATCCCCTCCCCCTGTCTTACACCCTGGAATGTGCATGCGGCAGGGAGCCATCCTGGGGCACATGGATAAGCACAACCTTCCAGGAACAGCAGAGCTGTCACCCCAGGTGATGGGGCGAGAGGCCTGTAACTGCCCCAACGGTCACAGGACAAAGACATAAGCAGGGCCCTGCGTGAGGCCCTGCAGTTCCGGGTCTGCCGCCTGCACCCAGGCTGCCTCCTTCGCTCCCCTGCCCAGCCCTCACCTGGCGCAGTGTCCAAGGCATTCAGTGGAGTGACACCCAGGACAAGCCCACAGAAGAAAGGCTGATATGTAACGTACTGCCGGGCATGTTTATGTTGACAAGTCCCAGTCTGATGACGGTTTCAGGAGGCCTTTCCCGACAGCAGCACAGGCCAGCACCCCAAGCAGAAGTGCAAGCAGGGCCAGCATGTGCCCATGGCAATGAACATGGCAAATCAGTAAAACATAAGGCCTCAGGGGCTGCGGAGGCCCCGAGTGGGAGCTATCACCCATCCCACACACACGTGCGGGGCCGGTGCTCCCTTCTGCCCCTGGAGAATCCATATGGCTTCGCAGCTCGGCTTCGCAGCTCGGGAGATGGCAGGGGGGTCTTGACCCAGGAGGAGGCTTGTTTATTCTCCTCTGGGTTCTTCACTATTCCTCCTCCTAGGCAGGATCCACCAGCCTCGGTGCCCACCTCGGTGCCCACCCCTCATCTCTCTGCATCCTGAGGGGCCTCAGGTGCTAAGTGGGGCAATATCTGCATTACGAAAATGCTTCCAGGCCCAGCCTTTCTGTGGATCCTGGTCCAAAGCTTTTTTTTCCATATTCAGAACCTGCAGTGGGGAGTGTGGGGGCGTGCTGCATACTAATGTGGCCGTATGTGCAAAGCACGCAAAGGAAGACCTCAGAGCCGAGCTAAGAAGCGCCTCCTACAGCCCCTCCCTCCACCTACCCTCTACTCCAGCTCGCTGGGGACTGCAGCCCCTCCCTGTGGTGGGCAGGGAGCAGGAGGGTGAGCCAGGCAAAGATGAGGACAGTGCCCTTGGGCAGCTCTGAAGCCAGGGCCGGCTGGCCTGGTGCAGGCTCAGCCTTCCACGTGGCCCCTCGGCTTCCGCTCCGTGCTGTTGCTGTGATTTATTCTATTCAGACGCTAAACACCTTTGGCCCCGACTTTCTCTCTTTTTAATCTGCCTCCCATACCATCGTCCAATTGTCAAACACTCTGCCGCGAGTCCCTCCTACGCTGAGTGGCAGGATGCTCTACCTGCACCGCCTGCGCCTCTACCTCGTCCGACAGGAAGCCAAGCACTGCTCCGGGAGCACCTGCTACGTGCCACACTGGCTGCTCTGCACATCAGCACGGGCCAGTCAGTCTGTGTGACACCGAGGTTGGGGCTTCCTGACATTGGCCTCCTAGCACTCAGCAGCCCAAGGGCCAGGGTGCCAGCTGGTGATCACGAGGGACTGCCACCTGGATGCCAGTCTGTGCCACCAGCCCTCTGGCCCATCCATCTGTGTGGACTGTCCTGACTCAAACCCACTCCCAGTTGTGTTGGCTGCCGATAAGTGTTGCCAGGTAGGGAAGCAGACACACTGTACCGGGCCAAGGACGCCTAGAGCCAGACGCTAGGTGACTTGCTTGAGGCAAGCAAGGAAGAAGAGCTGGAATTAGACCCTGTACCACCTCCCTACCCTCCCTTGCAGGATAGGCCTGGCGGGTTGAGGCAGTCACTCACCAGCCTGGAGCCAGATCTGTTCCAGCGTGGTCCACAGCTGCACGGGGCCCTGCTTCAGGACTGACGTGGGCATGGTCAGTTCTGACATGGCCTCCTCCAGCCGAGAGGCTGCGATGGACGATGCCCGGCGAGAGCCTACAAAACAGACAGTGTGTGTTTCCAAAAGCGCACGTTAGCCTGCATGTGTGAAGGGACAATTACTTGGGCAGTGGCTCAGGTGAGACCTGAGCCTCGGGAAACCCCTCCCGTGGCACCCGTGGGTGGCATGGGACCCACTGGGGACACACAGCTGTTGACTCTTATGATTCCCACACAGGTGAAACGTGAACACTTTCTCGCTTGCCCTCACAGACAGTAAAGGTTCTAATAAACTCAGGAGACCTCAGGGCAAACCACAGATGACTTCAGTTTATGAGACACGTGTACATGGAGTCTTAATAACTGCTCTCACAAGCACAGGGGGCGGGGTAGGATCCGTACGTTTGCTAATCTGCCCCCCAGGGCCCCCGCGGCTCCTCCTAACACCAAGGGGGCTGCCCCCTGCCCTGACCGTCCCCCGCTTGGAGACAGCAGGTTCGCAGCCAGCTCAGAGCCCTGGGACAGGGCCCGAGGGCCAGGTGCTGGGATGGCTGCTGGAGGCGCCGCCGCCACTCACACTGCCGTCCCCGTGACTGACTCTCCTCGTGTCTTTGGAGAAGGTGTTTTGCTTTAATCAGGTCCTCAGCTTAAACACAGCGTTCGCAGTTCTGGATTCATCCGAATTTCACTAGCCTCAGGTTTCAGAATAAGTTTCCCGGAAGTCAGCTTTGAGCTTAGCAAGGAAAGGAGCTAGGCCCATTCCTTTCTATTTGACTCATCTGTGAGGCAATAGGGAGCCTCTGGCCTCTGGCACAGGCCTAAGGGGAAACAGTCTCTGCTGCAGGACACCCTCTCACCCCAGCTGCCTCTCTCTGCCCCTCACCCAGGAGGTAGAGTCCCTCACTCGCTCACTCCAGCTGCCCGCCATCTACCTCAGCCACCTGATATGTGTCCAAGGGCAGCACCACAGCACCAAGGTCCTTGGCAGTGGTGGCGAGGAGGAGCAGGGGCTTTGACAGGCTGGGCGCACGCCACCCTCCATGTGTATACCGAGAGCTGTGGGCCCACACGAACAGTGCCTGCAGGGCACATCCCTACCTGAGTCAGCATCGTGGGCATCAGGCAGGGTCAGGTGCACGCCACTCTGTTTCTTCATGGTGAGCCCCTCGCACAAGCTGCTATCTTTCTCTAGGCCTCTGGAAGGCAAGGCGAGGCAGGGTGGTAAGAAAGTGGGCTGGCAGGAGAACTCGGGAGCCTCACTCCAGACAGACCCCGGCACTGAGAGTCCAGTCCAGGTCGGGACAACGGGGAGGGACCAAAACAACCAGAGAGGCAGGGCAGATCGGCACAGCAGATCGGCACAGCCACACACCACGCCAGGTCTGGAGTGGAGACCGTCCGTATCGTCTCCTTCCCCCACTGAGACTGGGGGTGTGTGTGACGCTGCCACAGGCCAGGGTGAGGCTTTGGTACCCTCAATGTCTAGCTGAATGCGGGGCAGAGTGTGGGGACTGAACTAGCTCCTAGAGAAAGCCTAGTATTTGCAGGGCACCAGAAGTGCCCCAGCCCACCCAGGGAAGGAGTGCCATTCCCTGCCAAAGGATCTCCTACTGCCAGCTACTCCAGTGCATCCCAGAGAGCCATGGGGGTCCTGGGGGGCAGATTAGCAAACATAGGGACCCTACCTCGCCTCCCACCCAGTTCCTCAGGTCCCTATGGCTCCACACTCCATTCTCAGAGCAGAAGAGGGGTGGGTACAGGGAGGCACCTGCAGATCAGGAAGGCAGCAGACTTGTCGAATGTTTCCAGGGACACACAGCACCAGCCAGCCCCTTCCCCCTGCCAAGGATGCCTGCTGCCCTCAACTCAGAGAAAGGGCTCAAGAGGAGTCACGCTTGGACCAGAGGGCATTTTCACTTCTGAGGGGGCCAAGACCATGGTCCTGCAAATAATGCCAGGGTACCAGGCTCCCTTGCCATCCCAACTCAGGTTTCACTCGGTCCCCAGCATGCTCCTGTGGATGCACAGCCGTGTTGGCAGGCTTCAGAGAAAACTACCCACAAAGCAGCAGCTCAGGGCGGGTCCCTTCCTCTCTCCTACCCCCCTACTCCCAGAAGGCACCCAGGTGAGGCACGAGCAGACACTAGATTAGTCATGGCACCAGCCCTTCTTGGTTAGGTCACCTTCAGTAAAGCTACATGACCTTTCTTGTGACCTTTCTCTCCCGAAAACAAGCAGGACCATCTCTACCACACAAGGCCGTCATACAAGTAACTGGAGGGCCTAGGTGAGCCTAGCACAGAGCTGCTTTCCTGTCCAGGTGCCTGACCCATAGATTTTCCATCTCCTGCTTTCTCTGCTATCCTTTGAGGGGCCTCTCTTAGGGCCTCAGAATAGTCCATCTTGGGGACCACTTGCCACATAATTCTAGGCCAGCGCCTCGCACGACGAACCTTAAACCCAGGTGGAGGGAGGAGACACTGCAAGCTGAGCAAGCAGCACAGACCCATACGGAGAGGCTACAAAGCAGCTGAAGCTGGGCGGTTGGTGGGTCCATGAAGGAGGGGTCTTGGGGGTGCTGGGGACATCAAGACAGCTGTGTGGCCTTTGCAGAGGAGAGGTATGGGGGATGCCAGGGACTCTGGCAAGAAGTGGGGTACAGTGGCAGGGAAGGGTGGGCAAAGGCCAGATCCTGGGACTGCAGACTCTGCTCCTATTCCAGGTTGCCCCAAACTACATTATAATAAGCCCTGGTTTCTGATCGGTGCTCCCAGGTACAGAGACGAATCTTTCTCATCTCCTGGGAAGGCCAGGAGGTTGCCACATCCAGCTTCTGGTCCAGGAAGCTGGCCTGGCTGAGTCCTGCCCTGGCCCAGGCTGGGAGGCTGTGGGAAGTTTCCTGGGAGAGGGTCCCAGGGGCTTCTGAGTGGATGCGCCCCACCAGGTTCTCAGGTCAGAGGCGGAGTTATGTGTGAGGTGGTGTGAAGCAGCCCTGAGGCAAACACCACTGGCCAGAGAGGAGGAACAGGTCAGGTCTTCCGGAGCTCAGGCTTTGAGTCCAAGTGGCCCCAGCGAAGACCAGCCACCTGGATGGGTAGACCAAGAGCAGCCAGCCCTGGGCAGATTCTGTGCCACAGCCAGAGGGCAGGAGGGCAGGGGAGAGGTCTTTTTACACCAGGTGGACCCCGCCCCTGTATCAGACTCCTCCCCACACTTCTCCAGAGCCCCGTCCCACAGCCTCCTCCTGGCGGCTTCCATGCTGATCCCACTCTGCTCTGGACTCCCCTGGCCCCGAAGCCAGGAGCGCAGGGCTGACCCTGTCTTTGCGTTTTACCGCCCCCCACCTCCCTGAGATACAATCTTCTGCAGGTTCTCGAAGGACAGATGGCTCTGGGAAGTCCAGAGGGCTTCTGGCCACAACCTCCTCTGAAAATGCAATGGGAGGTGGCCCCACGGCCAGCAGCCCTGAAGAACGGGAGAGCGGCCCAGAGGTCCAGGAAGACACGGACCTGCCTGTCAGGCCCTGTCCCTTTGCGTGCACAGGCTGAGCCCTAAGTGTTGCACAGGCTTGAACAGACTTTCTGCATTCAGCCACGACACGTGTGCCCCGCTCCTTGGGACCTAGCTTTCTCTTCCTCTTCCAGCCTCCAGACAGAGCCAGGAAGGAAGTGACAGCCTCCACGGCTGGGACCACCAGACCCAAGTCCCAGGACCACCAGCATCACTTACCAGGTAACTCTGAGTCACAGTTTTCTTTCTGGGCCAATAATAAAAACGGATAACATGTAAGATATAAGTGGCTGATTTGCCGGATACAGTGACGAGCCCAGGACCTGGCTCAGGTAGTGCCTCTACCTTCATAACACCCTGAGCCTCAGTTTCCCACACTCGGTCTCCACGTGTGCCTCAGAGGACTGTCAAAAAGTTCAACCTGGATCACGTGAACGCTAAGTTCCACCCTCTCCTCCAATGTCCTCACCGTCCCTACCTTGCTAGGTGCTGTGACCACTCAGCCGAGGACTGTTACCCTGGCAACCACAGCCTGTAGCCCATGTCCCCACCCTTGGCAACCCCAGGGACAATGACAGCCACTCACCCGAGCTGGGAGAAGCTGTACAGGGTCTGCCACAGCTGTAGCATCTGTCTGCAGGTCACGAGGGCTTCCTCTGGGCCTTTCAGCACCTGCTCCAGCTTCACCTTGGTGAACAGGAGGCTGTGGAGAGATGGCAGCCATCAGCAGGCCCAGCGAGGCTTCCTCCCAGGTGAGCCTGTGAGGGGTCTGTGCACCCCAGCACCACATAGAGGGCAGCAGGCCTTTGGGTGCCTCTGCCACACTCTGGGACCCCTGTTCTTCATGTGCCTTAGCTTCTGCCTTCACAGGTGAAGCATGCGGCGCTCCTCTGCACCTACCAGCCCCTGCCCTGCTCACACCACTGCCCCTGATCCCCTACCACCCTGTGCACCCTCTCAGGTAGTCAGGTGTGATGCCTAGCTGGTTTTGCCTCCCCACCTCCTTGGCTAAGTGGGCACCGTGCCAAGGACACACTGCAGTGCTTTGCCCTTCTGGGCCAGGAGGCTGAGGATGGGGGCTGGTAAGACGCACCCAAAATGCATCTTCCCATCACAGAGGCTACACAGGGCACTGGTACCAAGGCCATTGCAAGGTACCTCGCAGGCACATAGTGGGCACCAACTTGCATCTAAATGGAACTGTGGATTTTGCTGGCTGAGCCAGAGTTCACGCAAATGGTCCCGTTAAACTTTATTAAAGTTCTTTGAATTTCCTAAGATGACAGCCAGTTCCCTTGGATAGGAGGGTTAAAATGACATGAAACCCCACTCAATTCCTACTTAGGCAAAGTTGCTGTCCCACGACAGTCCCTTCAGACCTGCAACTTGAAAGGCCCAGATGGATCTAGGATGTGGCCCTAAACACGCGGGTGACAGCCAGAGATCCAGCAAAGACAGCCAGTGCTGCACACGTGCGCACTAGGACCCAGACAGCGGAGTGGGCTGGAGCCCCTGCCAGGGCAAACGTCAGCCCTCTGGGTGTTGGGCAGGTCTAGGAGCGCAGGAGGAGGGCTCCTAGCAGCTGCTATTTCCCACTGCATGGCAGCAGCGTGGTGTGCCCTTGCCGGCTCAGCCAGCGATGCTGAGGTGCAGCAGACACCCCGGCACCTTGGGGCAAACGTGGCCGCACAAGGCTTCCGGCTGCCTCTCGTTGAGCAGTCAGCAGCAAACGAGCCAGCCTGGCAGTGAGGCCTTGAGCTTCATCAGTGCCTGGCGGAATTGGTGCTGAGGTCTACCTGGAGCTCCCAGGCCGCAGAGGGCAGCTGCTCCTGTCAGCTCCCCGATTGGGCCGGGCCGCCCGTCCGCTGCAGGAGAGCCGGGCCTCCAGGTCTCATTCTGCCCTTCTTGTCATTCCTCCTCCTCGACTGCAGATAACGACGCCTCCTGCCCACGGCCCCTGCTCTTCATCCTCGCTCCTCCCAAGCCGACTTTCAGCCGACTTTCAGCCGCCCCGCCCCACTCGTCCGCACCCTTCCTGAACATTAACTCACGACCCACAGCCAACCTCTGAGGGCCTGGGGGCAGAAAGCGGGATCCCTGCAGTGGCCGTGCAGGAGCAGGTCCTGGGGAAGCTGCCCGGCAGGACTGGCTCCCGGCCCCGTCTTTCCCAGGTTCTTGAAGGCTCTGGTGCGCCACCAGTGTTATCTCTGCTTTCAGGGATGTGAAGGAGAAGATGCAATTTCTGTCTTCAAGGTAACAATTAGAGCGCTATAAATGTCAAGCTGCCCAGAGAACCAAGTGCTGTATTTGTGGATCAGACTCAGGGCGAGGGAAGGAGACAGGGTCTCACTGCAGCTGGCCTGGGGTGGGGACGGGGCGTGGCTGGCATGGGGAGAGGCTGTGCAGGAGGGTGAGGTCGGAGTAGAGGGTGTTGGTGAGGCCACGAAGCCCAGACCGAGGCCAGCAGAGTCCCTGTGCAGGTGACTCTAACCCGCACAGGGATGGGTGGGGAAGTGCGCCAGGCGGACCAGCCCTGCAGCATTCCTGGCTCTCTACAGACCCTGCCCCTCCTCAGCAGCTCCTCTGGGCTGAAGCCCCTTCTCACTGCTGCCCTGGTGTCCCCGAGAGCCAGGATGGTCCTTGGCAGACCTGACCGCACCATGTGTCTGGAGCAGAAAGCTGAGCCGGCATCCCAGCAGCTTCTACCACAGCGAGCTGTGTCCTTGAGGCTGCTGACATTCCACTGGTGTGAGTGGCCCTGGGTGGAATTTCTCAACCCAACCACTTCCTCTCTGGGCAGGGCAGGGGCTCCAACAGTCACTCTGGTCTGATCCCCATGCCGGGTCCCAGGCTCCAGCCAAGGGGCTTCCTTGGTCGGGGGCTGAGCGCCACTGGAGGGATCGTCCTCCCAGCAGTTCCAGTGCTCAGATGACCTTCCGGGTCCACTCCACCCTCCCGCCATGACCTTGGGCTGGTCACGTGGGACTCCACACCTCCCTGGGCCCAGGGTCTGGGACTTGTCCCTGCTCTGATCCATGCTGTGGCCTCTGCTGGGACCCAGCCTTCCCCCTTGGACATCTGGCCAACTCCTAACCAGATGTCACCCTCTTTCTCTGTGCGTCCCCTTAAGGGCTGGACACACCCCTTCAGGACAGCTGCTGCTGTGTGTGGATGTGGCCATTTGCGCGCCTCCTGGCTCGCCTCTGCTTTACACCTGAGCTTCCCGCTCACGCAGAGGACAGCAAACGCTCCTGGCTCTTCTGTAAAAAGCCAGCACTGCGGGAACTCAGACTCCCCTCCCTCCCCTCCTAACCACAGCAATGGGCGGCTGCTGCGCACCCACATGTCGGGTTTACACCAAGCTCCCACAGCCAGGATCAGGAAGTCAGAGCTCTGGCTGCAGAACACTGCTTCCTGGGTGGGAAGTGTGGCTGGGACTAGCTTCTCATCCTTCAAGCAGCCCAGCCCCCTCACCTGTCTCATATACAGGACAAGTCTAAAATGCTATCTGAGTAAAGGATTCTGAGACCTTTTAAGAAACTATAACTCTAGCCAGGTGTGGAAGCACATGCCTACAATCCCAGCACTGAGGAGGCTGAGGCAGGAGGAACCTGAATTCAAGGCTAGTCTGACTATGTAGCAAGGCTCTGTCTGAAAAACAAAACAAAAAGCCAGATATGCTTGTGCATGTTTGTAATCCCAGCACTAAGGAAGCTGAGACACGAGGACTTCTGTGAGTTCGAGGCTAGCCTGAGGTATTGTAGTGAGTTCAAGGTCAACCTGAACTATAAAGTGAGACCTTGTCTCAAATGAAACGAAGCCAAACGAAACCAAAGACTGAGTGTGGTGGTACACAGTTGTGATCCCAGCACTCCGAAGGCTGAGGCATGAGAATTACTGTGAATCTGAGGTCAGTCTGGGCTATACAGGGAGTCTGAGCTCAGCCTGAACTACATAGGGAGACCCTGTCTCAAAAAATCAAAACAAACAAATGAAAACACAATCACTATTTTCACCTTGAGGCCACAGTTCCCCTCAAGGAACCCCTACATGAAGCTCATCTTGGCTTTTCTCTGGTGTTCAGGCCTATGCTCAGCTCGTGGTTCACTACGTTCTCTTTCCACATACACATGCTGAAGAGGTTACCAATGAAGACAAGCTCCTACCAAGCCTTTCTAAAATGATACTGCAAAAAGTCTGTTGCCAGTCCTGGCTAGAGGTGGTAACTCTATCATTTACCCTGCCCTGTGCCCCGCCTGGAAGGTGCACACCTCCAGCAAGGGGCCCTGCCTGGCTTCCCCACCGCCCTGCTCACCCTTGGAAGCTGATCATTTGAGTCCTCATAGCTATGGAGGAGTCAGTGCCAGGCTTGTCCCGCCCCAACCGTCCACTGCAAAGCTGTCCTCTGTGTGTGACCAGCCTGGAGAAGGAGCAGGGCACTAGGGCACAAAGGTGTCCAGCTCCTCCCAACAGGTACGTGTGTGTGTGTGTGTGTGTGTGTGTGTGTGTGTGTGTGTGTCTCCATCCCAGGGGACAGTCATGGGGCAAGACCCTAAGTGTAACCCAGGACAGTGTGAGACTGGGAAACATATCCAGTGTCCCTCCAGTATTCTGGCACTCTGACAAGAGCTATTCCAGGACAGGGATGTTGTCCTCCATATCACCCAGAGTGAACCAGATACTGGCTGAGGAGTCGGAAGCCCCAGACAAAGTCCTAGCTCTGCTGCCACCCACCCGAGCACATCACTGGTTCCACGCCTTAAAATAGGAGGGAAGTCACCTGCCCAAGGCCTCCCACGAGGCTGAGCCCTGATGACGTGTGCCCTGTGGTGCCCTGTGACGCAGTCCTCCACATTGCGGTCACTGGTGCTCCAGGTGCGGCCTCCTGAATCACAGCCTGCCCAACTGTGAGGAGTGTGTGGACCAGCGCCTCTGGGGTTTCCAGAGGCCCCAAGTGTTGGGCAATCGTTCCTGGCCATGACCCCCCCTGCAAGCATTACCCTGCTCCTTAAGCCCAGGGTGCCTGAGAGACCAAGGTCTCCCAAGACAGGCCCAGGCCTGGCCACGCCGTGGTTTCTGAGGTAGGTACGCAGTGGGTGTCCTCTGGGGAGGGCAGGAGCAAGGTCAGCACTATGTGCAGAGCTGTTCCCACTGCTGGGGCCACAGAATGAGGTGCCAGGTCTGGGTATGTGTCTCATTCTTCCCGCTCCCCAAGGCCTGGTTCAAACCTCCAGGTGGGTGTGCCTGGTGCCGCGGCACAGACTCCCGAGGAGGAGCTTCGGCTTTGGAGAACAGCGCCAGGTCTGTGGCAGCTGCATCCCGACTGCCCACCTCATCTGCCCTGCGCTCTGGTCAGTGACAGGAACCTGCGCCCACACGCTCTGGCCCCGGGGACACGGGCAGGCTCTCAGCTGACCTTCCTGCTCGCGCTGGCCGGGAGCTGGTGAGAACATGCCCAAGAGAATGCTGGCAGCTGCTCCTCCCCCTCACTCCCTCCCAGGCCTACTCCAGGACAGGATTAGACTGCTAATTGTTTGTAAAAGAATTAGGACTTGGAGCTCTTCCCGTTGTGAAGCAGAGACATCTTCCTTCCCCTGCTCTGAAGAGACTTCAGAGCTTCCTCAGAACTGGTGAGCATGGCCTTGCTGAAAGCTCTTTAAAACAAAAAGAATTCCTTTATAAACGGGACTTGCTCAGATGCCTCTGGTTAAGCAAACACTGTGCTGGGGTCAGAGGTCATCCCACTGTCCCCCTATCGGGGGCTCCAATACCCTGCCCCCACCCCAGCTGCTCAGCACACGCCTGCTCTTGCAGACCGGCTGCGGGCAGTGCCGAGCTGGCTGCAGGGAAGGGCTTGGGTAGCAGGCTCAGGTCCATGTTTTCACCTTCACATTTTAAAAGTGATTCAGCACCCACTTTAAGGAGACTCAAATGTGGTGACTCAGAGACCTGAGAAAGCGACCTCTACCTGTCACCCCCTAGTCCAGGGGACATGGGACACTGCACATGTCCAGGCTCTGCTCTTCGCTGTGAGCGCCTCAGCCTCCCGGGACGCGCTGCCTGGCTGAGGAAGCAGAGCCGGCAGGGCCAATGCCTGCTGCGGTGCCTGACAGAGAAACAGCAGCCGTTGCCCCACACCCATCTCCGCCAGGTACTGCATGCACCTGGGCAGGGGCAGAGTTGTATCTCTGCCTCAGCAATGCCCTTCCTCAGGTCATGCAGCAAACCTACACTGAAGCACCAAGGAGGACGATGAGCCACAGGACTCCCGGGGCCAGAAAGCCACAGGTGTTCCCAGGACCAGAGCAACTCGCAGGAAGCTCGGCTGCAGAGCAGCTGCCCCACCGGCCCAGCGGTGCCCAAGGCTGGGCAGTGGCTCTTCCTGCTCTCCTGGGTCCTGCACCTCCCTGTGGGGCGAGAGTGGCAGCAGGTGTGGCAGATGTACAGAGGGGCTATGATCGCTTCACAGGACAGCAATTAGTAATTCTAGCTGATGGCCATGCCTCGCTGTTTTAGTGAAAAGTTCTATTTTTATAGAAAACACATAACTGAGTGAAAAAGCAGGTTATTCTCTGAGTCAGGCGGCCACGCCTCTGGAAAGTCGCCCTGCCGGGCCAGGAGGTCAGAGCCTTTGCTCAACACAGGCACTCACAGCGGGTGCCCCACCCTAGGCCACACTGAGATGCACTTGGAGAGAGAAAGTAGGGCGAACACCTGTGCCCCACGTCCCTTCCAGTCACTGGCCTTGAACTTCTCAGAGACTCAGTTTCCTATTTGTAAAATGGGAAGAAAAACAGCTCTTGGCCCCGAGACTGTTGTGTAGAGAGAAATGTACATGCCTGTAATCCTAGCCATGCGGGAGGCAGTGACAGGAGGGCCTCAGGTTCAGGCCAATCTAGGCAGTGCAGGAAGGCCTTGCCTCAGAGTTTTTACAAAAGGCCTGGGGTGTAGTTCCAGGGTAAAGTGCTTGCTTTGCGAGGGGTTCAGTTCCCTGGGGCCGGAGGGGGAGCCCAGCAGAGGCTGGCACTTTGTGAAGGGGCCCTCCTATGTCTGTCCTGCCATCCTCATGTACCCGGCTCCTGCTGTGTGCAGCTTTTACTGTGCTGCATTTCCTCATCTCTAAAATGGGAAGAGCAACAGCCCCCGGGGTGGCTGAGGGGATCGTGGGGTCGCTGCTTATGGCACGGCCCCTGCAGGTCAAGTACTGAGCGGTTACTGTACTTGGCCGCATTCTAGGCTTCCAGCTGCCGGGTTGTCCACCTGTCTGCTGGCTTGGGTTCTAGTCTCCACTGGGCCCGTCAGCCCAGCTTCCTTGTCATTACAACAGCAGTGTTGTAAAGACCAACAAACACAAGCTGGGTCTGGTGGCACACACCTGTAATCCCAGCACTGTAGGAGGTTGGGGCAGGAGGACCCGAAGTTTGGGTCCAGCCTCGGCAACTTAAGAGTCAATACTGTATCCCAAAATAATAAAAGGACACCTCAGTGTGAAGGCGCTGGGTTCAATCCTTAGTAACATACGTGTACATACAAAAGACCAACAAACAGCATAAGTTAATAACAACAGGAGAGGGCTGTGAGCGGACCAGATCTTTTGTGTTCTCCTCTTTTTTTTGACAGCATCTCACTATGCAGTTCAAGCTGGCTTTGAACTTGCTCATATAGCCCAGGCAGGCCTCAAACTCACAGTATCCTCCTGCCTCAGCCTTTCAAGTGCTGGGATTACAGGCGTGCGCCACCACGCCCGGCTCTCTTCTTTCTAAAACACTCAACAAGCTCCCCTGCCTTCAGACTGAGATTCTCATGGGGTGTGCTGGATGCTCAGCTCTGGAGTCCTGCAGTAGGGGTAGTTGACAGAGGAGAGATCCAAGTGGCGGGGAGGGGCCCTGGCCAAGCACAGTGGGGCTATTATTGCCTGGCTCCCATGGGTACCCGGGCCCTGGCCAGAACACAGGGACACATGGAGCCACATGGACCTCCCAGATTCCTCCAAATTTCATGGCTCAGGAAAAGGCTCCAGCAGGGCGACGGACTCACTCAACTCGTACGCACACTCTCTGAGGGTGCGATTGTTGCAGGGACCCTGAAAGACGGAGTGCCGTCCTTAGCACAAGCCCCTGACCTTTCCAGAGACTAATCCCTGGCACAGAAGGGACCCCTTTCAGCAGCTCTTCTTCCCTCTAAAACCAGTGATTTTCCCAGGGCCTGGAAGATTACGCTGACCCATGCCCCTTAATCCTTGAAGGGTCATGATGACCCTCCACCTCTCAATGAGGAAATAGAAACTGGATCCTCCTGGTCAGGCCTCCCTGCAGGCCACTCCAGTGAACCCCAGACGGCTCTCCGATTCCTGACCTTGCCTGACTCCAACACAAACCGCACAGAACCAGCGCAGAGCTGTTCAGCAAAGAAGACCTTGCAGGAGGGTGTGCAGGTGGAACATAAGTGGTCCCGCCCTGCATGGGCCAGCCACCGGTCATTATCTCTACCTGGGAGCAGGCTGAGGGACCTGGTCTCCTTGTGCAGAGGGAGCTTAGCCCTGGCACATCAAGACTTCTCTGGGGACAAGGCCCCTCCACTACAGAGAACCACTGTCCTGCCCGGGGTGCCACCTCCAGCCCAGGTGGAAGCAGGGGGAGCCAAGAGCTAAATGGGAACCAAGAGCTAAAACCAGCTTTGAAGACCAAGGAAGAATTCCTTTTGGAAAACCTGCAAGTATCTGTCCTCCCCCTTCCAGGTTCAAGTGTGAGCAGCCCGCATCCCAGAGGCCGGGGCCGCACCTCCCACCCCACACCACTGCACAGAGCAAGACCGCAGCGGTGCCTGTGGGGTAAGAGGGGAGATGCCGAGTGGCTGCCTTGCTCACGGGGAAAGAACCAGCCTTTGGGAGGGGCCCAGCTGGCAGTGGCTGTGCCTGTCCTAACAGAGCCCTTGGCCCTGTGGCCCACCATCTGGCCCCATGACTGGTGTCTGCAGGCACCGTGGCTGGCAAACATGCTTAACGAATGCAGGAAAGTGATAAACTATGTTGGTATTCATACATTTGCTTCCACCCCCCTCACTGGAGTGCTGGAATTTTAAGCATCCTTTTGATGTACTGCAAGTCCTTAATAAGAACAATTAAACACACAGGGTTTTAGGGCAGAAATGTTCACAGGCACCCCGGGACTCTGATCCCTTCTGCTCAGAATGCACCACTAGGAATGTGTCACACGCAATCTGAAAAATAGGTGAGGCCAGCCAGGTAGATCAGAGAGGTGCCCTAGAGGTTTAACTTTACCAGAACTCTACCAAGGTCTGGCTATAGCTAATGCCTAGGTATCAGCTTGAACATTTTCCAAAACAGTCTAGGTTTCCCAGGGCGAATGGCTGTGCTCATTTGTTTATGGTTGGCAAGCTCCGGCTTGTAGCAAGGGCCATACTATTCCCTCGCTGGGGCTCCAGAAGACCTTCTCCCAGGGCTTTCCAAGTCCCCTAGGATCAGGGCTGGACCAGCAGGAACTCCCAAGAGAGTCTACTCTGACCCCTCGGGATGGGGTTGGGTGGGAGGTGGTGGCCTTGTCACTGTGGAGCAGGAAGAGAAACCATTTGCTTCTCAGCTGCCTTAGGTGTATGGCAAAGCCAGTTGGGCAGGTTGCCAAGGGCATGACTGACAGGCTGGTTATTGGAAAGCTCCCATCATTAGCCCAAGAACTTTGTTTGGTTGCTATGGCGACCTTCACTACAAGGGCCTGACTAAAGCGCAAGGAATCTGTTACCTAAAACCATCCCTGACAGTGCCCATGCCTCGGGAAGGCCTCTTATCAGTCGCTCATTCCCCTTGACCCCATTTTCCTGCCCTGCCCTGCTCAGGCCTCCCAGCTGCCTCCTGTACCCCAAATGGACAGAAAGGGCCAGGAGGGACATCTCAAGGCTTGCTTGGAGCCTGTCACATTCCAAACAGGGAGGCTGTGCCCTGGAGGCCCCCTGCAGGCCTGGGCTGCCTGGCTGGCTGCACTGCCTGGCCAGCACATGTGTCTGGGGCTTAGCAGGAAGCCCACAGGATTTGAGAAAGCTGCCTCGGGTGTCTGGTTCCCAGCGCACCAGGTTCATACTGTCCCTGAGGGGCCATCAGTCTGCCGCATCACGTTCCTGCCTTTTCAAACCTGAGCTCCACTAACTAAAGGTCATCCCACAGCACGGACATCAAGAGCCTCTTTGCTTTGCTTTCTAATCCCTGAACTCAGAAGGATTTTCAAAAGTTTGACTCACAGAAGCTGGGTTTTGCTCTGGGCGTCTAGATGCTGCCTGTGTGGCACAGTAATTGTACAAAGCTCTTCCCAGAGGTCACGTCCCCCCCGCCCCCGTCAGGGCCTACCTTGCCAAGCACCTCCTCCTTCCATCTTTGGGGTCACTACATGCACTGCCACCCTCAGGTCTCAGGTGTCAGTGTGACACTGTTTCTGGCCACCCTCTGTCCGTTGCCACCTTGGACACACTGCTGATCAGCTGCATGACCTTCCCTGGGCTAAGCCTCAGAGGGGATCTGAGGGACAGGAGGAACCAGGACAGACAGAAAGCGCTTGTCTTTCCATAGAGGATCGGGTTGCTGTAGGTAGCACAGGAAACAAGACTCAAGGGAAGAACCTCACCACGGTTCTCACACAGGGACAGTTCGCATGGATGAGGGTCTGAGCTGTGTGCCAAACAGTGACAGGCAAGGCATGAACCTGAACACCTGCCTGATAGGGCCTTCCCTCTCATGCAGCCTGGGGTACAAGGCAGGTACGGCCTTCGCAGGGACAAAAGCCTCTAGAAGGTTTCTGTCACCAGACAGCTGTCTGTGAGGTGCACGGTGAACAGACCTGTACCATGGGCCTCTAAGTATCCCCTGAAAACAGACTCTACTGGAGACGATGAGGTCAGGGCCAAGGGGATTTGGTTTGTGTTGTTTTGCTGAGCAGGGTTGTTTCATTAATTGCCTTGGCAACAGCTGGAGCGATGCACGGCCTGTTCCCAGTGTAGGGAGCAGCTGGAGAGGCAGGATGCAATGTCAATCGAAGAGCAATGACATTTTTCAGCAATCTTGACCCGTAATGGACTCAAATGACATTTCCTGCTAATCCATGGGTTTCTGTGCTCCAGGGTTTCATCTTTGGGGAACAGTTCTGACTTGTTTTGCAAAGTGATGTGGTCACGCAACAGAGCTGGCAGTAGATGGGTCCCTCAGCCCCACCACAGCCAAATGTGCATGTATGTATATACTATCTTTTTCTTTCTTTTTTTTTTTTTTTTTTTGCTTAAAACAAGAGAGAGTTATTATTTCACAGTGTAGGGGCCCAGAAGTCCCCATATTTTCCAATTAGTTTTGTAGACTTTTAAGGCCACCTTAGATCAAAACAGAGCTCTCCTGGTCCAGGAGGCTTCAGGCTCATAGTAACTCAAGATAAAGAACTACTACTTCTCTACTGACCCCTGGATGGACAGGAAAAAGTGAGGTGTACTGGGGTGGGGCACCCTAGTCCCCAAATGCTTTACAGCACATCACCGCAGAGATGGACAAAGAACACGTGGAGTCTCAGCCTGTGTAGTCCCTTAAGCCCCATGATTACCTGGATTGAGACATTTGTAAGGGTGAGCTGCTCCCCTGGCAGAGGCTGCCCCCTTAAGGTTTCAGCCAGCAGAAGTGGGAACCCTGCTTTGCAGGCAGCTTCCTCTAAGCCTGGAAGAGTAGGGGGACAGTCAGGCTGCTTGCTCAGTCTGCACCTTTCTGGAGCTCAGCCTCTCTGAGAACCTGCTAAAAGCCATCTTGCCGGATGCACACAAGTGCACACCCACAAAATGTTCTCAGTCATGTCCACCCACGGGCGTCACGTAGGAGGCACCAGGCTCAGGGCCAGGACCCTCTGCCTTTCAGGCTCGCATAGTGAGTGGGAATGTCCTGGTGAGGTGGGAGGGAAGGAGGTGGAGAGGAAATCAAGGAGGCAGTGATGAGTTCACACGCTGCTATGATGCAACAGGGCTTCCCAGCCCAACCCTGAGCCCTGGAAGATAGAAGTGGTGTAGGCAGAGGACACCTTGACGTGGGCCAGCACAGCTGAGGGGAAGCCAGAGGACTGGACAGACCCTACTTCCGGCACACCCCACATGGCCTTCCAGCCTGGAAGTCAGCTGTGTCCCCACTGTGGGCCAGTGTTAGGAAGTGACAGGGCACTGCAAATGCCAGATGCAGGAGCAGAAGAGATCCTTGGGTGGAACTAGGGTATAAGGAGGGACCGACTGTGCAGAGCCAATTTCCCTTGATTCTTGTTTTCAGTTTCCATGCAGGACTTCAGCTTGAAATGTGCCCAGGATAAAACAAAGCTGGGGCTTGCATCTTTTTCCCTCAGTGACACTCAGGCCCCAGGATAATGGAGGGGGTGAGGAGCCCCTTCCCGCCCTCAGTCAGGATTCAAAGTTTTTCTTCTTAACCACTTCTGTTTTCACTGAGGCCTAACTGGCAAGGGCAAACACATGCACACACTCCATGCACACACACATACGTGTACATGTAGGTACACACAGAGACACATGCAAGGAGATGCACATAGCAGCAATGAGTTACAGCCTGCCAGAGACAGGTGTAAAGATGAAATGTGGAAAAAATCAAGGACTGGCTCTGGGAGAGACAACCTTGCTTTCTGTGCATTTTCATTCTAAATGACAAATGAAACTGTTACGACCTAAGATTGCTGGGTCGCACTTGAGAATCTTAAATTGAGGCTCAGAATCAGAGCCATCACTCCAGCACTAGTGGGTTAAGTCTGTTGAGGTGGCAACAATCGGCCTGCACAGCTGTGAACAGCTGGGACCTGCCAGGGCAGGCGGGGAGCCAAGGTGCTGCAGGCAGGGGTCAGTCTGCACAGGGGTCGCCAGGCGAGGCTCGGGGCTTCTGATGAGCAAGATGGTGCCCCCCTCCTTGGCACCATTCCCTAGAGACCCTCTACTCAGTGAGGCACACCACAGAGTTTAGATATAGGAAACTCTGCTGTGCCCAAACCACCTTTATTTAGCCCTGGCAGGAAGAGGCCACCCAGAGTCTCTAGCACTCTGGCAAAGGCCACAGCAGAATGGCCTGCAGCCTCCTCCGTTGGAGGCTAAGGGCGCAGGAAAGCTGAGCCTCACCCCTATGGTCAGCCCAGGTGCCCCCATGAGGGTGCCTCCAGGGTGGGGATGACTGCAGTTTTCCTTTGTCACCAATACCTCTGATTTTCCCTAATTCTCTGTGAACCTAGTGACACTGCCACTGAGTCACCTCTTAAAAGTGACCATGATCCCAGCGTCTTCCTGACTGTTTGCTGTGGGGCAGCCTTGGGCTGCTTCAGACCCCCAGGTGCAACACAGTGGGAGTGACGGTGCTCCCTATCCTAGGGTTCAGTGACACTGTGACAGTGTCATTGGCTTGTGAAGGGAGGGAGGCAGAACCTCTGCCGGCTCTTGTTCCCAGTGTCCTGGCTGGTGGCAGCAGGTCTTTGACGTATGGGTGGAGGCGGGGGGACCTAGTCCTACCCCACCCAGTGCAGCCTATGCAAATGCACCAAGTGCGATTCGAACCCTGCTCTAAGAAGCAGGGCATCTGGTGTACAGTGAAAGACAGGAGCACCCTGGGGGGAGATAACCTGCCCCAATGACAGGCAGCCAGGTGGACGAAGTTACCTGCCTTGGAGGCCCTGAGAGCGACACAGCTGGGCTGGGGTGGAAGTAGCGGACGCACTTACACAGTGCACACGCAACCCTGTACCTTCTCTTACGAGGCTCCAGAGCCCCAGTCCCAAGGAGACCACAGGCACACTGCGCTCCTATCCCGCATACAGCCATTTGTGGCCCTCTACCCTCTTCTCTCCTCCCAGGGAGTATGCCCTCATTGGGCGTATGCCATGTGTGCTGGCACCTGTGCTGGTGGCGAGCCAGCCCCAACCTGGCACCATCCACAGGGAACTCACTTGAAGTTCTCAGGGTACTCGGTGATGGCCATCTTGATGACGTCCAGGGCATGCTGATAGTGCTTCTGGGCGGAGAAGAGCAGTGCCAGCAGATGCAGGGCATGGGCATCGTCCTTGTACACTGTCAGGGATCCCTGCAGTTGCTCCATGGCACTGGAGATCTGCCAGAGGAAACCACCAGCTTAGAGACCTTCCCCAGACCCCAGTGCCAGATGGCGGCCAAGGACAGCCCCTTGAGGTTCCCCTCAAGTGGACCTGGCCTGCGATGCATAGATGGCGCTGTGAGCAAACACGTCCCCCTGGAAAGCCTGGTAAGGGGGGATTGCTGCAGTGGGGACAGAGGGAAAAGGCTTCACAGCATAGCACGGAGGATGTGGGTAGACAACACGAAGCACTTCCTCCACGGAGGAGCGGAAGCACCGGGGAGAGGGGGCCTGGCTGCATGCAGAAACCCTTTCAGATCAGCAGAGTCCTGCCCTGGGGATGTACAAACGGTGCAGAGGCGAGCACTCAGGAGAAGAGGTGCAGCCACATTCTGGTCCCCTGCCTTCCTCCCTTCCTCTTTTTCCTTTCCCCTTCCTTTCTTCCTTCCCTTTCTCTCTCTTTTCTCCTGTCAGTTAATAATTACTAAGCCTGGCTCCAAGTCTGGACAGGTAGGGCTAGGCCAGGTTACACAGGGTGAGGAAGCCACAAGCACAGGTCTGAGGAGCCGCTGCAGCGCCCCCTGGGGGTAGCTGCAGGAAAGCCTTTGCTCCAGGGCTGGAGAAATCCATGGACGCCACGCAGACCCAGCCTCCATCAGCTCAGGTTCGCCTGCCTTCCTGGGATCTTTGTGAAAGAGTGTGGGCCTGGCTGCTCGGGGCCCAGCAGGGGCAGGCACAGTGGGGACAGGCAGCTTCTGCTGCTCCCACCAGGCCAGCTGGTGGATGTTGCTATCCTAGCAAATCTAGCTGGGTGCTGGGTCTTTGCAGCCGTGACAGGGTCATGGGGTCAACTTCTGCGCAGGCCTCCCCGGGGCTAAGGCCACACCTGGGCCTGGCCACACCCTCTACCTCGCCAGAATGGAGCCCTGTTCCTTGAAAACCCAGAGAGCAGAGGTGGTACAGGAACCCCCCTTCTGAAGAAACCATTCTCAATTCTTAGCACAGCACCCAGAGGCTGAGCCCCACACCGGCCCTGCAAAAGCTGCTCTCCTCACACCATTTCAGCTCCGAAAGTCCCCATCCCACCTGCTGCTCAGCCACGGAGGGCAGTGAGCTCCGAGAAACGCTCTTGGTCCCACAGGGCCCGGCCTGCACACCCTTGGCAGGGTCTGGGGAAAGTTTCCACAAGCATGAGGGAGTAAAAAGAATTCTGGCAGTCACCAGTGTAAACACTCTTCTTCAAAACGGGCCGAGCGCGGCGACTGCGGTGCTCCTTAAGCAGTCCCACGTGACCTGCGAGGCAGCCCTGCGCCCTCTACGCCATCTCCTTCCCCAGGCCTCTTGCTCTGCGCTGGCACCTGCACCCACTGACGCTGCTCCTCTGGGCTGGGCGCGGGGTGCCCTACGAAAACCGTGGAGTTCTGTCAGTTCTGAAGGGCTGAGCTCTAGCTGTCCCCGAGCTCCTCCTCCCTGCGTTCGGCAGCCTGTTGAGCACAGGCTGACCTTAGAGGGGTTAACTGAGCAACTATAAACACAAATGAAATGCTTATCTGCTACCCCTGCCTCCTTCCAAATGCTCCAGAGCAAGTGGAGAGGCCCAGCACTGTGGAGCTGGCTGGCACCAGAGCTGAGTCCCCACCCGTGGCCCTGAGTCTGGCCAGTGCTCCCTGGTGAGCTCTCACAGGCTGGGCCTCACACAGGCTGGGCTGTGATAGAGAGAGGGGTCTAGACTCCCTGTCCCAGGCCAAGGCTCTTCTCATGCTGTGGATTCAGGGCTCTGACTGCCATCAGCACCTCACTGTTAGATTGCGGGCACCTTCAGCCTGGCCCCGTTTCCCAGGTTCCATGAGCTTCCTGCCCCCCAGCACCGCTCACACTGTCACTTTGCCCCTAGCAGGCACGAAGACCATGACCAGGTAGGGATGGAGGGCACCGGCCAGGAGGCGGTGGCTCTGTCACAGACAGCTAGGTACCTGCTCTGGTGGTACTGGGGCATTTCCTAACAGCCTGACTGCTGGGTAAACCTCCTCCCGTTCAGATGCTGGCTGAGCTGAGAGCTGAAGCTCTGGAGTCAGGTGGGAACTAGTAGCCCAGCTCTGCCACTGACGAGTTGGCACCTAGGGCAAAGGGATTCGTCTCTTTGAGCTGCGCTTCCTCTGCAGCGAAATGAGAATAATCCTACCCACTGCAGTGCTGTGACACTGAAGATGACCTGCAGAGTGCTGGCACAGGATGCTCTGCAAGCCTTCAAGGTGCTGCCCCTAAGAACTGGGAAGAGTCCTCCATGTCGGCCTGAGGCAATGCTCCTTCATGCCTGCCCTCAAACTCAGACGCTTTAGCTGCTGTCACTGCCTGCAGCAGGGCTCTGTCTTTGCCAGAACCTTGTGTTTTTCTTTCTTTCCTTCCTTCCTTCATGTTTTCTCTCTCCTTTCTTTTTCTTTTGGTGCTGGGAATCAAGCCCAGGCTTGCTCACATGCCAAGCAGGTGCTCTCCTATTAAGATCATATACCCAGCCAGTGAATCTGTTTAAGAGTCTTGCTCCTCAGCCAGGCATGGCAGCATCTTTGTGAGGCTGAGGCAAGAGGATCACAAGCTTAAGGCCAGTTCTGAGAGTCCATTCAGGGCCTTCAACCCCGATGCTGACAAGACTTGGGATCCCCAAGGAAGACTAGGCACCAGGCTCCAAAAGCCTGGCCAACCAGTCACCTCTCTCTGCAGATGAGCACCACTCATCAGAGGTGGCTGAATAATTAAACAGATTAAAAAATGCATCACCCAAAGGTTTATCATTAACTTGATTGGCAAGAAAAGCACCAGGTTCTTTTACAGAGCACTAAAAATAAAGCTGTCTCAGGTATCTTTCCCTCTGCGTTCCTGGGGGCAGAGTGACTCCTGCTGAGAGACACACAGGGGCCCAGTGCCTGGTCCAGGGCGGAGTCAGGAGCATGGGGGAGGAGGAGGGGCCGAGTGAGTCATGGAGAGGGGGTGCAAGAGGAAAAGGGAGGCAGCAGATGACAGCAGGAGGGACAGCAGAGCTATGGGGGAGAGAATGGTGGAGACAGAAGGACACAGAGGGAGACAGTGATGAGTCAGAACAGGTGGCACAGGGGCTTGGGACAAGGGTCCAGGCGTGGGAGGAGGGATGTGGTCCCAGCAGCAGCGAGAGGGTCCAGGCCACCGAGAGCTCCAGGGAGGGCAACGTAGGGGCAGGGCGCAGGGCCCACTGTCCCCAAGCCAGATGGGAAAGCCTGTGGAGCCTAATAAAGACCCAAGTGGAACAGCACCCAGGTGCCATCTCCATGTGGGACGGAGGCCCGGGTGCGGCGCAGGAGCTCAAGGGAGTGTTGGCTGCCTGATGCACTGTGGCTCTCACAGACAGTCGGTCTTCTGGGCTTGGGTGCAGAGAGCAGGGCAGTGTCTGAGGGGTTGGGAGTGGAGAGCCCAGTCTGAGCCCATGTCCTCAGCCTGGGGAAGCTGGCACGTCTAGAGGAAGAGTCCTGGGTGGTGGCAGTGATCCTAGCAGGGTGAGGGGCTCGGTGGACAGGAGGCCCCCGTCAGGCCCTAGAGGCAGAGGCCTGAGGGTGGTAGCCGCAGGGTCTGAGGTCACATCCAAAGCCGCCCAGGAGGAGGTCCATGCCCCAATCCCTGTCACAGGAAAAGGTTAGGGGATCCAGGACTCATGCAGCTATGGTGCGGTCACATCTGAACTTCTCGGGAGACTGCCCTGCTCCAGAGGAGGCAGAGCCGGGCACGCCCTTCCCTGGTGTTCACCATGGGCCGGGGCTCCGTCCACACTCGCTGCCACACCCCCGCTGGGCCCTCAGAGCAGGGCACAGACACGCTCCCATGACACATAAGAGAGCAGAGGCTCAGAGAGGTCAAGTCACTTCCAGGTGAGCCACAGCTCGTAAGTGGAGCTGCCAGGAGGAGGTGGGCAGTCCCAGGACCTGAGGGATTAGGAACCGTGCTAACTCACCTGTCGGACGAGGGCCAGCTGCAGGGACAGATAGAGGATCACTTGGGGGTCCTCAGGCGCCAATTTCCGGGCTCTGTGTGGGGAGAGAGAGACAAATCAGTGGCCAACAACTGAGCAGCCACATGTAACCTGGACTTCTCCATGCCACCTCTGTGCTGGGTGCTAAGGGCTCTGCCAGGGCTGCTTTGCAGGGGCACAACCACAGCTGGGAGACAGTGGTGCAGGAAAGACCCACAGCCAGCCCAAGGCAGGAACGGCGGCTCTGAGGGCTTCACCAGCTGAGGTAGGGCCACCTAGGATGTGAGCCCCAAGGTGACAACCTCAAGGAAGAATCCCCGGGGTGGGGGCAGGCAGCACAGAGATCCATGCCACGCAGGCCCAGCCTTCTGCTTCGAGCGTGTGTCAGCATGCTATGGCCTGCAAACCAAAGGACAGCGGGCAATGCCTCCTGCAGGAGAGGGTGGGGTATGGCCCCCTGGGCAAGAAGCCTTGACAATAAAGAGCAAGTGGGGTGAGGGCTGAGGGGAAAGGCCCCTCATTTCCCAGAGCTCTGGGGGCCTGGACTGGAACGTGCCCCGACAGGAGCTGGAGTGCAAAACTGGCACGGGTGTTCCCACCAGGCCCCACCCAGCAAAACTGCCACCTCCGTGCCATGGATGGAGCGAGTCGCACAGGCGCAGAGGGACAATGTTCAGGTGTGAGACAGATGCTGGGCATGGGGTACAGAGAATAAAGGCCAGTCAAGGGTGGGCCTGAGACCCAGGCTGCCAGGAAGTCTCTGCTAAGGTCTGTGGATGACTGGAAGGGGCTGGAAGGAGGCCAGCATTATTTATGGTTGCTACATGCAGGACTTTGCAGGTGCTTTTCCTGCTTTATCTCACGGAGTCATCATGACAGTTGTGGGTTATCATTCCCCTTGTAGAGCCCTGAGCCTGGTGGCTGTAGCCCCAGCTCCTAGTTAACCACCTGGTTTTACCAGCCTTGAAAGCCAGAGGCTCAGAGCTGAAGAACCCTGTGGGAGGCCCTCTTGGTGCTTTAGTTTACCGGTGCAAAACGGAAACAGAAGCCCCACTTCACAGAGATGGAAACAGCAGTCACATGAGGTAAAGCATGGTGAAATGCCATCTCTCGCCCCCAAAGGCATAAGGGGGCTGGTGGTGAACAAGACCCTCCTTACCTCTCCAGTGTCTGCAGTGCCTTCCGGTGCAATTCATCTTGCTTAGACTTCAGGGTGGCTGTGGAAGACAAAGACAGGATGGACATCGAGCTGTATTTCCCAGTCCTCCTTGCCCCATCCCCAGGGCACAGGAGCTCTGCAGGGAGGAACCCAAGGGGCCCTGTATGGAAAACCTCAAGGTCTGGAGGCCCACCTGACACTGTCACCCCCACCTAATGGAACAGTTCTGGCATACTGGTTCCTTCTACCTTCCCTGCTGCCCGCACCAAGCTGGCCCACTCAGAGGCTCAAGCCCACAAGCACTCTGCAACCCAGGTGTCTCACCCAGGGGCTCCAGCCTGTAGGAGAAAGCTACCGCCTTTGCCATGTGCCTTCCTGGGCTTTATACCCACCCGCTACTGTTAACCTGCCCTGTGAATGGCACCCGGCTTTAAATGCAGCCAGGCAGGTGCTCGTGGCCTGGGGCCGAGCAGCTTTCCCACAACTATGCCCAGCCCCACCCAGGCTGGACCTGGTCCTGCCGGGAAGGACCAGGCGCTGAGAGCTGCCAGCGCTCCCCAGCTCAGAAAGCTACACACAAAGCCACCGCCGGGACAGGGACAAGGCAAAGAGGCTGCTCTGATTCAAGCTGGCGGCGACAGAGGGACTGGTGCCTCCCTCACCAGCCCACACAGGGTCCGTGGACGTCTCAACACCGTGACTGCCGGTTCTGAGCAGCAGGAGCTGGGCCTTCCCCCTCCAGCCTCCCTTATATGGCTTCCTCTCCTCCTTGGACAGCTCGGGCTGGAAGGGACCTCTGAGGCCAGGCACAAGGGACTCCTGCAGGTTGGCACTCAGGGAGGTGGGCAAGGGTCCATCCCGTTCCAGGGTAGATCAGAGTGGGCGCCCCTCAATCCCGACCCTCAGGCTGCAAAGGCACCATTACGCTTTATACATCAATGTCCGCCCAAGAGCCTCATGCACTCAGAGGCAGGGATCTGGAAGGTGACTGAATTTGGGGGTGCTGTACTGACTGTGTTAGGGGCTGGGGCCTGGCTAGGGGAGGTGGTCACTGGAGGCGTGAGTGGAAATCTCCTTCCCCAGATGCTCACTTCTCTCCCTGCTCCTTGGTTGCCATGATGCGAGCCGTTCTCCCTCCCCGGGCCTTTCCACCATGCCCTCCTGGCTTGCAGCCAGCCGATTATGGACTAGAAATGTGAGCCAAAGGAACCCCTCCTCCTGCAGGTTGCTGGTGTTCCAGCAACCAGAAAGTGATTGCAACAGACACCAAAGGGGGTGCCTGCTGGACCGATGGGGAAGGCTTGGGCTGAGCTGGCAGGGCCAGGGCAAGAAACAGTGGAGTCTATCAGCTAAACACGAGTGTTTATTAGACACTTGCTGTGTACCCAGCACTGCCATATAGGAAGGGGAATTAAAAGGCCCCAGAAGAGCACAGTGGTGAATGAGCACGAAGCTACGGTGGGGTGGAGGGTTCACGGACACCCTACACAGAAGGCCCTAGGAGGATGGGTGTGGTGCCACACACCTGTAATCCCAGCATTTGGGAGGAGGATCACCACGAGTTCAAGGCCAGCCTGGGATACACAGTGAGTTCAAGGCCATCCTGGACTACATAGTGAAACCCTGTCTCAAAAAAAACCAAAAAAATTTTCCGAGAGCCCATAGAACGTAGCAGCCTGGCTCTGAGGGGCTCACCAGGCCTAGGAGGAAGAAAGATGGACTCCCAGAGCAGAGGAGTAATGTTGGATTAAGGCCATCGGAGCAAGACTAGATGTGCAGCAGGCCAAGGGAGCATGTGTATGTATGTGCACACACACACACACACAGGCGCCCCCATCCCAAAGTGGATGGTGTCTGCAAAGACTGACAGGTATGGGGCGCTAGTGGGACCTGATGCTCTGTTCCCAGGCAGAGGCCTCCCAGCGCCTGGCACTTACCATCAGTGGCCTGCAGGCTGTAGGTGAGACCCAGGGCCAGGTAGCCCTTGTGGAGGAACTCCCCAGCCTCCTCACCAAGGTCGATCACCATCATGGCGAAGTGCTCCGCCTCTTCCAGCTGGAGAGAGGAAGGGCAGAGGTCACCGGGGACGGCTTGGCTGCCCCGGGGACGGCAGGCCACACAGGTACGCTGCACTGCCGCTGGGTAAATGCAGACAAGACAGAGCTGGCTCACACACAGGCAGTGTGACCAGAGGCCGGGGGCTTGTCTGGGCCACTCAGCCACAGGGCAGAAGGATCAGCTGTTTCCCCTGCCAGGAAGCGACCTCCAGGACCTGTGCCCCACAGGTGTGTGTCTGCGCTCAAGGCTACAGGATGCAACTCCTATAGTGGAGCTTCCCTGCCCTGAAGATCCAGGCCTTTCCAGGCTACTCCCCTGGGGACACCCCCAAAGAGGGCCGTCCACGCAGCCCCCTTCCTCATGTGGCTCTGCGGGACCCCGTGCAGGCGCCAGCACTGCTCAGCAGACAGAGGGGCCAGAGTGGGGACAGGGGTTTTGCTGCGCGTGGCCAGCCCGTGGCATGAGCAGGCTGTGACTCGCCCCCTCACAGCAGGCACTCTAACTTGCAGGGGAAAAAGGCCTTGGGCTGTTTCTGTCCCGAGAGCAGAGGACCGTTCCAGTTGGAAAAGGACCAACTGGCATGGGTCACACACGCACACGCACCACACACAACACGGGACAGGCCTCATGGACACCCTGGGACACCCACAGCGGATAGGCTGGCTGGGATGGCTGGGTACAGCACAGGCAGGGGTGACAGCTGTGCCCATTCTGCCCCAAAAGCCTCCAAGAAACGCCTGCTCCCTCCTGCCCAACAGGCCCCATGCCCAGTGTGGTCGTACACCCACACCTGCACAGTATTGTGAGAGCATCAGCTGCCAGAGGGGCCATGATGCTGCCTCTCGCCCTGAGGTCACCCAGCCTCAGCAAGAGGCCAGACACGGCACACACAACCTGGCACCGCCAGACAAAAATGCCCCTTACCCACAAGTATCTCCCCAGCCAAGGGCTCGTAAAGTCAGTCTACTAGGGGGCTGGATCAATGCCCATGTAGAGGCAGCTCCAGGCATCATGAAGCCTGACTGCTGGCTGCATCAGGGAAAGTGTACAGGTGGGGTCTGTCTCTGGAGTTTGGACTGCAGGTCCCAAGACAGAGGCCATTCATGGTGGGGAGTAAGGGGGCTGGGACCCCAATGAGGGCACAGCCTCGGAGAGATGAATGCAAAGACAGACAGACAACACAAACCGAAAGACTGAGGGAGCAAAGACCCCACTACGAAGAGGGGAAGAGCCTGAAGCACAACGCACATGAGAAGTACTAGCACCACAGTGGTGCCCTCCTATGCCCACCCACACAGCTGGCTTCCTGCGTGGGGAGACGCTGTGGTGACTGTAAGAGAAAGTATGACTATTAATTTGACTAGGACAGTAGATAGTACAACAGCACACAGCATTCACAGACATGGGTGCTATGCACAAGGGGAGCATGGCGCTGCAGCAAAAACTACAACTGGAATGAAGGCCAAACCCTTCAGATGCCTGTTCCCCTTCACCTATGCAGGTGGGGGATGCTCAAGTCTGGGACGCTCGACTTTGTCTCCTTTGCTTAGAAGTCCTGGCAGTCCAGCTGACTCCAGACCAGCTCTGCCCTCAGGAATTGGCTCTCTGCATCGAAGCCAGGCTGCCTGCAAGAAGGACAAAGTGCCAGCGGCCCAGTACCTGACCTCACGTCCTGGCACAGCTACTTCCTGTGTGGCCTTGAGCAAGTCACTTCATTGTGCTGTGCCTTGGCTCCTCTTCTGTAAAAAGTCACCCTATTTTGCTGGGCCTCAGTTTCTCCTTCTCACAGTGGGGATACTAATGGTGGTGCCCTTGTAGAGCAGCCAAGAGGACCGACCGAGATGACCTGAATGCTCACCGCAGTACCTCACTGAACGCCAAGTACTATTAGCAGTCACTGCACGCACAGCACCTACATGTAATGGATACATCACAGCTGCTCTCCATTTATGCTCATGGGTACACACACGTGTATGAGCTCACTGGTAAGTGAGGAAGCGGCATCAAAACCCTCTCGAAGCCAGACGGGACACTACCGCCTTGTCCCTGAGCCTGATCCACAGTCACACAAAAAGGAGTGGATACACAAGGACACACTGGAGACTCTGTGACTCACTCTGTTTGGCCAGGCTGCTCAAGTTCTCTCCTCATCAGGGTCCTGGACTCGTATCCGTGCACCCAGCAGACCCACTCACTGTTGCAAGACACCCTCCTACGGGGAATCTTTCCACCTGTCCACAGATGGTCCATCTCAGCTATTGAGTGTCTATTCCACAGCCCGCTACGGCCCTGTGATCCGGTAACACCGCCCTCATGGGAGGGACAGGAGAGGCCCGGCACCTACCCGCAGCGTCTTCTTCCTCCTGGTTCCCCAGGTGTCCTGTCTGGCTCCACATTTCCTCCTGTGGTTTCTAAAGCTGCTGCAGGTTCTTGAGCATAGCCTGCTGCTTCTGTGACCAGTTCAGGTCATGGTGCACTTCTGAGGGTTTCCAAGGTTCTGCCCAACCCTCCTCTTTCCCATAATGCAAAAACCCTCTAGTATCTTTCCTGCCCAGGGCAGCTATGTAACCCTGCCAGAAACCCCACAGGAGGTCCCTGCTTCCTCCCTGCAATTCAGAGCAGACTGAGGCTCACCTGGCCTGTCACAGCACACCCGCTGCCTGACGGTACAGGCATTTCTCGGTCAGAGGTTCTGAGTGCAAGTGGCCTACCCATGGTCACCTGGCTGGGAATCACAGCACTGCACTAGGTCATGGCTGCCTGCTGTGGCCTTCCATTTTCTCCTCTCTGGCATTTTAGAAAAAGGATGCATCAAAGAGTATACGGTTGTGACGGATTGGCTTTGCTTTCCCTAAGTGAGAAAAGGCTCCCCATGACTCCCAGTTCTTCGCTCCAGCTGTCCCAACGCAGTCTCTGCAGAGCTGCCTCAGCAAACCACCTGTGGGAGCTGAAGAGCTGCACCATGGAATTCTTCAACCTCTTTTTCTCTGTCAGGGACGAGGAAGTCCACCTCTGAGGCAAGGTTCTGTTTCAGATACCTCCAGTTTCTCCTTACTCCTTCCCACTGAGCCCAGAGCCTATTGGTAGCTGCTGTGCAGGAAATCCACTTTTTCTTCCAGCAGAGAAGCCTAACTTCTACAAGGTGGCCACAGGACAGCCGGCATCGTCTCTCCCCTGCCTCATGAACACATAATCCATCTTCTGACTCTGCCCACTCCTCAGTTTAAAACCTGAAGGTCAAGACGCAAAGGCCGAGGCTGCTATTTCTAAGGGGCTATCACAGCAATATCAACTACTTGCCAGGCACCTGTGATGTGCCAAGCAGGGACACTCCTTACCTTCGGTGCCCACAGCCACTCTGTGTCAGTGGAGGTGACTGTTCCCAGGCTGCAGATGAGGAAATCGAGATGGAGACGGGGAAAATGTCACACAGCTAATGAGTGGGTAGGCGGGAGTGGAATCCTGGTCTTTTTCCTCCACAGCCTGTGCTCTTTCACCACCCTCACGGCCCCCTTGGGGGACACGTGCCCCATGACAGACACATCACAACCCTTCCAGAGTGGAGCAAGGCCCCGTTCCATTTCACTGCTCCCTCTGCCCTCCGTGTGTAACACGGCACACGGCACATCCCATCCTCGGTGCCGCCTGCAACTTTCGAAATCTAAGGAACTTTCCGTCAATGTGTTCAGAGGGGCATTAAAGCAGGTCTGCACCTCTTTTTTCCTGCTCCAAAACTGGGGAGCTGGCAGGAGGCTGCCACGTCAAAGCAGGAAGCTGGCTGCTGCAGACCTCTCTGGGTTCAGCACTGTCACCGTGCCCCCAGGTCAGAGCCTGGGAAGCCTGCTCCAACCCCAAGAACCTCATGCTCCCCCAGCCCTAAACCTGCTCCTGCCACCCCTAACCTGCAGCCAGCAGGTGACTGTGCAAGTCCCTCTGTGGACCCCACCTGGGGGGACCCTTGGCCTCAAATCCAGCCCCAGCCTGGGGTGACCCACACTGGCTCTGGGCACAAGAACAAGATGCAGGGACAGCAGATGCTCCACCCCTGGGCGCATGGCCACAAGGCTGGTTCTGTCTGGAGAAACTCATTTTTCAAATGTCCCAGTTTCAGCCTCCCTTCCACAACCTAGGCTGAACAGTCCACCCCCAGATTTCTGTCAAGCTCACGGAGCCTCGCTGGGTGAGCTGGAGTCATGAAGGCAGGTGACAGACAGGGGTCCGACATCTTTCAGGAATCATGCCCTGACTCATGCCCATGGTCAGACGTTTCTCCTGCTGTGGCCTGGGTGACACAGCATGCTAGGCTGCTGCCCTCCTGGTCTATCTGAAGAACAGGTTGCCCTGGGCTGACCTGCAGGGGGCTTCCCCGATGAGGAAGAAGGGACCAGTGTGTGAGGCATGGTGAGTACAGATGGATTCTCACCTAACTGGGAAGCCAGGGGCCAGGCAAGGGAGGATTGGTTGCGAAGAAACTGCACTGTAGGCCATGAGGGTCCCCCATCCCCAGCTCTGGGCAGGTTTTTTTTGCCTTCAAGAAGCAAGCAGAGTCACAGCACAGGTGATCCATGTCCAAAGTGGGTACAAGTGGGGCCTCAGGAGGCAGGAGGGGGTGGTCCAGGCCAAAGAGGCTGCAAGCAACCCACCCCAGCCACCAGCCTGTGCCCAATTTAATGCCAGTTCCAAGCAGATCAACACTGGACATGCTGCTGAGTGGGGATTAAACAGCTCGCCCTTCCCTCTGACCCGATGACAAGTCTGTATGTTTAAGCTTCCTTTTGGGCTTTTCTATTTATGTTGTCATTGATTACTTTGCTCCTAACTCATCTGATTTCAATTTGGACTGATTTGATCCTAATTTTATTACCATGTAATCTGAATGCACATAATTACTGTAATTATGCTGCGGAGGGAAACAGCTCCTCCGTGGTGGGAAGACCTAAATTTAGGGCTTCCTGGCAAGGGTTTGCTGGCTGGGCGGACCCAGAGCTCCCTCAGAGCTGGCAGACTTAGAGGGCACAGATGCCTGCTCCTCCCCCAGGCCCTGGAGATGAGGGTATTTCAGGCTTCACCTCAGCCATGAGTTTGAGGGCCCTCTGAGGGGGCCTGGAAGCATCAGTGGTCTGAGCTGGGGGCCACGGAGCCCTCTTCATACCCACCAGCTCCCACCGCCCTCTGCTGCAAGTACTCAGCCTGGGGCGCTCCACCCTGCCTGCGCCCCAAGCCACCCACACTCGTGGTTTGCTCAGAACGGTGTCCCACCTCAAGATGCCAACAGCCTTCCCAACAGTCTTGGAGAGCACAGGGTTCCCTGATGACGGGCTGGGGAAGGCAAGCTGTGCTGGAAAGGTCTGCCAGCAGCCCATCTGTATCCTCCCCTCCCCGAGGTCCCTGTCCAAAGCTACCTCACCCAGAAGCCTCCCTGACCATCCTGCAAAGTTACCTGCCTCACTCAAGACCACTCGTGGGTGTGAACTGCCTCGTCACACTGCCCTTTCCGAAAGCCTAGCGCCCATGGAAGGACCAGTCTTACTAATTCTCCCCTCTTCTCAGCCAGAGGTGCTCCTGAGTGGGGCCTGGGACTCAGGGCTGGCACTTCAAGCACAGGAGATTTGAGCGCATGGGGAGAAGGGAAAGGTGCTGTTTTTACCCCCTCCTTAGGCCGGGGCGTCCCTCTCCACAGCAGAGAGAAGGTGCAGCTCATGGGACAGCAGGTAGGGACCCAGGAGAGGGATGGGCTCAGTTTCCTGTACTGGGACAAAGCATTAGAATGTGGACTTGGTAGGGAGCTTACCACCTCCCTTCCTGGGGCCAGTGATTTGTCTGTTGGACACAGAACAGGAGAGAATGGCAGGGGATCAAGGCTGCTAACTATGAAGCACCTGCAGGATGCACCTGGAGCCTGGCCCCTGCTGCCTTTGAGTGAGCTGAGCACACAGCAGAGGGACAGAATGGAGGCATCGGGTCCACAGAAGTCAGGAAGAGCCGCTCCAGGCAAAGCTCCACTTGAGGAGAGCATGGGCCCGGAGAGCAGATGAAGAAATTGGGGTTATTTAGCCTGAGTAGGAATGGAGGAAGCCAAGATGTGGGAAGGACAGGCACTTGCTCTGTGTCACCAAGACGGTAGCAACAGGACATGCTGACATCAGGAGGCTGGCCGGGACTGGAGGAAGCCCAGACCTCCAGAAGCGAGCTGCTAGTTAGAGCGGCTAGCCACACAGAGGTGCCTCTGGCCTGGGACCTGGCCCCTGGGCCCAACCACTCCACAGGCCTGGAGCTGTAGCCAAGCAGACTCGGCCCAGGGCGCTGGACTCTTGGTCCTGTGCTCTTTCACCGCTCCAAGCTACTGATACCCTGCAGGGGTCTTCGGGTCCTGCAGTAAAGGCCAGGGCTGTGGAGAAGTCACTGTTTGGGCCGCAGCCTCCTAACAACTCAGCTGCCTTAGCAGAGAGCAGGCAGCAGAGCCCAGGGCAGAGGCGAGAGCCAAGAGCAAGGGAAAGAGCTCCAGGTGTGGTGGTGCACACCTGTAATTCCAGCACACTGGGAGGCTGAGGCAGAAGCATCGTAAGCTGGAGCCCAGCTTGGGCACCTTAGCAACTTAGTAAGACCATGTCTCCAAATTTAAAAAATGGCTGGGGATGTAGCTCAGAGGAAAGACCCCAGGTTCAAGACAAGAAAAAGAACAGCAAGGTTCACTCCTGGCAAGGGTAAGCTCTGAGCCTTGGCATCAGCCTGGCCGGCTCTTATGTATTAGATGTGAGGCCATCTAAAACCCCAGACAACACGTCAGCCCAGGCAACTCCGGGGTCTTGCCCAAGACTTCCACTGCTGCGCAGATGAGGGCAACTTTGCCTTCTACCATTTGACCCTCTGGAGACTGTATTTCAAGGCAGAACCACAGACCTGTAGCCATCCTGAGTGGGGGACCTACCATGGAGAATGAGCCAGCGGGTTCTAAGAAATCTTTCCCTCAACCACACACACAGCTGGCAGCCTCACTTCCATGCCAAACAAGCCCCATCCCGTACCTCTCGCCCATCTGCTCCTACCCCTGCTGACCCAATCCCACAGCATACTCACCCAGTGCAGGGACCCAATGCAGACCTTGGCAGCCATCAGGGGCACGGTGGGGTCTGAGGGCCGCAGCTTCATGCATTCCTGTAGTAGCGACACAGCATAGGCTGACTGCAGAAGCAAGAGCAGGGTACATCATCACAGGCTGCCGGGTCTCCATGACTGGGGGCCCTTGTGCCCAGGGCAGAGGAGGCCCCCAACAACCAGCCGCTACTCTGCCCCTCTCCTCCCAAACATCAGGAAGAGGGCCCAGCAAAGGAGTCTAGGGGGTCCCGGCAGGTATGTTCCTCTGGGCCTCAGCTTCCTCAGCTGGAGAATGGATGCTGTGACCCTTGCCTATAGTAAAGCCCACAGCTGGGGAGAGGGCACTGCTTGAGCCCCAGCCTCCTAACAGCTTAGTTGGCTTAGCAGAGGCCAGGCAGAAGGTGACTTAACAGCTAAGGTGACAACAGATGGACGCTTTCCAAAAGAAATGCACATCTGAGCCACTTCAGAGGCAGCAGGGGCTCTCTAAAAAGGCACTGAGAGACAGGTCAGTGGGAGCTGGAGGGTACACAAAGACTGGCAGAGACAAAGGGGAGAAACTAAGCTGGCAGGGCCTGAGAAAATCTCCAGGCATATCTCCAGGGTCCCGCGTGGCTCCAGGGACTCAGCCAAGTGTTGAGGGAAGCAGCAGGGCGATTATCTGGGTGCAGGTCAAGATGGTCCCAACTCCGACAGGTGTGGCAATGTTCTAAGGCAAGATGCAAGCCAAGTGGGACCCTCTGCCTGTTTTTGTAAATAAAGTTTTACTGGAACTCAGCTGTGCCTATTTATTTATATATCATCTGTGGCTGTTTGCATGATACAAATGCAGAGTGAAAAACCTGTGACAGACTGACCTGCAAATTCAAAAATGTCTACTGTCTGACCTTTTACAGAAAGTTTGCTGACCTCTGTTCTAATTGTTTTATAAACACAAAGTTGGAGTCTTCACAGGTAGGTACATTAACCCTACTTCATAGGTAAGCAAGGTGAAAGGCAGAGAAGTCAAGGAGCTTGTTTTACAGCTGCACAGCCAGCCCTTAAGTGGCTCAGCTGAGATTTGCACAGTCTAACCCTAAAGATCTTAACCTTTTAAGGTCCCTGTGGTGCTGATCTTGGCCAGAGAGGAGGCCAGCTTTCCTGCTGTGCACACGTACATGAGTGCAACAGGGTTAGACCCTTCTGACTGAACCCAACATTTTCCAGGACATTCGGCTGTTATGCTCCACACACATGAGACCCTGAGGTAGGTAGGTGCATGTGTGCAACTAGTACCGCAACCGGCCAAGCTCCCATTACTTGGGGTGCTACCAAGGAAAGTGGGCTCTGGGAGGCTCATCTGCTCCCAGAGGGGTGTGTGTGAGTGGCTGTAAGATGCACAAATGTGCTCCAGCTGGACTGTGCTCACCCCAGGCCCCGTCTCTCCACCCCCACAGAGGAAGTTTTTGCAATATAGCTGCCGCAGACTTCCCTGAACTCTGGTTCAGTGTTCATTATAGCTCAGATCCCAAATGTCCCCCCCAAAGTCTCCTGTGTTCGGAGGCTGGTCAGAAGAGGCAGGTCGCGGGGCCATGACTGGGAAAGGCATATCCTGTGCCTCGCTCTTCCCTTCTCTCTCTGTGCTTGCACAGTCTACCTTTCCACACCAGGCCTTTCCACCACGCCACCTCTGCCTTGGACCTGGCCAGTTATGCATGGACTGAACCCTCTGAAATTGTGAGCCAAGGAAAGCTGCTTTAAATTGTGAGTGTCAGCGTTTTGTCCTAGCAACAGGAAAGCTGACCAATAATAGCTACTGCTTGGTCAAGGTTGGAGCGTGACATGCTGGAGCCTTGGTCTCCAGGTGGCAGCACTAAGGTTTAAAGTTGGGGCCTAATGGGAGCTGGCCAGGTTCCTGGAGTGCTGCCCTCAGAAGTGATGGATGTCATTCTTGTGAGACCCTGGTTAGCTCTTGGGAGAGGGGTGTTACAGAAACAGCAAGGCAAGCCTCTCCCCTCTGGCTTTCCATCCCATGTGATTTCACCCAACAGGACACACTCATGCCAGGATGATCTCTGCCATGAGGTCCCTACTACAGCAGAGCCAATACCACACCAAGTCCCTGAACAGCAATACTGCAAGCTAAATAAACCTCTTTTCCTTATAAATGTATCAGCCTCAGATGTTTTATTATAGTAACAGAAAAAGGACTAATATACTTCAGATCATGAGGCTGACTACAGTCCTGGGCCAATCAGTGTTTGTGACATCCTGTGGAGAGGGGGATAAAACTAGGGCTCTTGCCTCTGGGAGGTTATGGAAAGGCTGGGAGGAAAAGACAGATGCCACCATCCCCTACTGCTCTCCCACAAGACAAGGGGTAGAAGGCTGAGCACACGGGGGAGCCAGAAAATGCCTGACTCCAACAGAATGGGAGACCACGCAAGGTGCCCAGTGCCGGCCGCAGTGAGGAGGGCTGTCTGGGGACCCTCTCCTGGGGGTGTGCTCCCGATCTCAGCAAGGCCCTCCCTGCACACACCCTGCAAGCCCCAGGCAGCACCTCAGCCTCCTTGGGCAGCTGACCTAGGGACCCGTGAAACACGGGATTCTCACGCTGACCCTTTTCCTCCCACCCCACTCTTCCCAGCCCACTCCCACACAGGCCAGAAAACACCACTATTTAAGGAGCCATCTGAGGACTCAAAAGAGGCAGCAGCCGGTTCTTTTTTTTTTCTTGTCATGCTGGTTACCTAGCAACACAGCCAATGCAATTGCTGCATACAGACCAAGAGAAGGAAAGACCTAAATCACGCCACGGAACTCATCCGTTCTTCCTGGAGGGCGAAAGGCCAGGTGCACTTGTATTTGCCCAGCTGCATCTTCTGGAAGGCACAGATCCTGGATTATCACTTTGGGCTCTTGGCAAAGGCAAGCTCTGGACACCCTCTGAGGGCTGCCTGGGCAGCTGACTAACCTGGCACATGGGACCCCTTGTGGGAGGTGGAGAGTGGTTTCCAGAACATCCTCTGCTGCGCCAAGCACATGGGCGGGTGGAGTCCATTGTCTCCACTGGGGGAGCCTCATGCAGGAAATAGTCACTAGACTCAACTGCCTGTCTGTAAGCTGGTTTCTTACCCTGCTGGCTCGTGAGGCAGCCAGGCTGGGCAACCAGTTCTCTGGATGTTCCCTGCTTCCCTGGAGGAGGTGGAAGAACCTTTCTCTCCCAGGTGACCATGATACCTCTTCCTGAGCCTGGGGCCTCCAGAAACTCTGTTAAAAATTAAAGCTGATTACCATGTGCAGTATACTCTTAGGACAAGGGCTCTCCAGCATTCTTCAGCTCCTCCAAAGGTCCAGGACCTACAGAAGGCTGCAAAGCACTGCCCTGGCCCCAGGCCTCTCCCGGCCCATGGTATCAGAAGATCACAGGTGCTTTCCCTGTTTGCTGGAGGCAGGAAGAACATGCCCCACACTGCTGTGAACTATGTGTCAGGGTCTACATAAGCTCTATACCTATATCCTCCTGCCTCTCCCTCTTATCCAGCAGGTCATCTTTCTAGCCCCTCTGCCTGGCACAGTGCTCCTTGCATGGGCCTCCACCCCCCTGCACCCCACCAGGGCCTCCTAATCGCAGAGGGCTGGGGTCTCTCCTGTCTGTGTGCTGAATTCTGCCTACGCCTTGACAAGACCCAGCTGAGCACACAGCCAAGAGATCATGCTGTGACTTCAAGGGGCTCTGACGGTGGCCTACATGACATGTGGAGGGTTAGAGAGACAAATGCCCTGCAGAAAGGATGGGAAAGCTCCTCCAATCTCAATGCTGCCCCCTGCCTCTCCCTGTATGCCAGGCCCTGGCCAGCGCCACTGCTGAGGCTGAGCGGCCTGGCAACCTTCCGCTTGTGGAGGCGGCACTGGGAGGGCCCTCCTCAGAGACGGCTGTGGGGCCAGAAATGGAACAGGGTACAGATGGGCCGGGGGCGAGGGATTCCCTCAGCCCCATGAAAGGGCTCTGGGTATTTACGGCTCTTGGAGCCACCTGCAAGCTCCTACCACCTTACTTCCTGCATTCAGAGCATCCTCAGCCCCAACACCCTCAGCACTCAGCTCCGGAAAGGTTTTCCTTTCATGTCACTGCTTAAAATAGAGGCTTACATAAGCATAGTTCCGAACAGAGGGAAATCAGAGGTGCTGGCATATGGGCCAGGGGAAGGAGAGCAAGTGTTGCCCCAGTGCCCCTTGTTCTGGGCCACCCCCCCATCCTGGGGCTATGCGGCTCTAAGCCCCCGCTACACCCACCCTGCAGGTCTCCCTCCACACGCCGCCCCCCCCACGTGGGTGCACCTGCTGTGCTCCCCCTTCCTCTTCTCCCCAAGGTGAGCGCTGATTTACAGGCAGGCCCTTTCCTGATGCCACAGTTGGCCACAGAGAAGGGCCCCTGCCCTCGTAAACACACCCATGCAGTTGCAGCACTAGTTCACAGCAGAAGCACCATGACACCCCCAGTATTCACGGTACTCAGAGCAAAGCATCTGGACTTACACTTGCACCTGGGCACACACGTGCACATGGGATTCACATGGGGCGTCTCTTTCGTGGCTCTGGCCCTCTGTACCTTCTCTCCAGGAGACTCACACCCACTGCTGCTGCGTGGCAATTCTGGATCACCACCCGCCCTCTGCCTGCCAGGTCGGGGGAGCTGCCTGAGGGGGAGGGTGCAATCCCAGTACCCTGGGCCTTACCTTCCCACAAGCCACCATGGAGAGGGCCACTTGGTACCAAAGGTGAAATTCTCCGAATGCAAACTTCATGGCTCGCTCCAGGCACTGGGGAGGGGCGACAGTCAGCATTTCCTCTCCATCCAGCCACCCTGTCCCCTTCCAGGGCAGCCACTGTCCAAGTGACAGCCCTCGGGAGGCAGTGGAGTCCTACACTTGGTGCCTGTGGACACCCAGGGGTAACCCAGTCCCTGCCTCTGGCATGCTGGTGACCCTGCGAAGGGTCTTCCCCATCTAGTCCTTGGTTCCCACCTCCATAACCTGTGGAGGACTTCATGGGCCATGATAAAGAGTAAATAGAGTAAGGTCTGTGGAAGTGCTTTCAAAATGCCCACATCTAATAAGAATAACAGCTAACATTTATCATTCCCCGCATGTGTGTCTCCCAAGAACCCTGAGATGGGGGCCTAATTCCTCCCACTTCACTGGTGAGAAAGCCGAGGCTGGCAGGACTAGCCAAGGTCACAGGGCCAGGAAAAGGCCAATCGGCACAGTGACAAGTGCAGAACAGCAAATGGTGGCTCCCTTCGATTCTCTTATGCGTGACACAACTCTGGGCCATACCTCGGACAGCATGACATACTGGCCCCTTCTGCCCAGCGTGATGCTCAGGAGGTCGTAGATGGCCGCAGCATTCCGCAAGCTTATCCTCCGGTCTTCCTCCTGCTCCGGCGCCCGGCTCAGCACCACATCCCGCGTTGCCTATGGGTAGAACATGGTTTGTTAAAGAGTGAGGACAGCTGGGCGTGGTGGTGCACACCTGCAATGCCAGCACTTGGAAGGCTGAGCCAGGATGATCGCTGCAAGTCTGAGGTCAGCCTGGACCATATAGCAAGAGTCTATCCCAAAAACACTTAAAAAAAAAAAAAAGAGGACAGAATTGATAAGCAGGTACCTGTCCCTGCAGGGCTCCCACCTATCACCTTGCACTGCTGCCCCAGGCCAGGTAGGTGGCTATACTCCCAGAAACAGGTCTTCCAATGAGAGAAGCCTAGCACCCTTGGCCTAGCTGGGTGAGGGTTTAACATCCTGGAATTCAATCTGTGATTTGGCAAAATTTCAAAGGCTGGGTCCTGCTCGGTCCCCTTTCAGGTCACTGGCACTGGTGAGGAGTACAGACCAGCTGCTTTCTGGAATGTTCCTTGTGTGTCTGCAGCTCTTCACAGTTATAGCACGGGCAGCCACCAGGCTGGGGGCTCCACTGCCTGCCCTCACTCGTCTCGCTTGCTGCCCCCTCCCATCGCCGGCGTCTGGCCAGCCCTGCCCTCGGCACTCCACAGTGCACTTCGCCAGCTCCCGGAGTTTCCAGATGGCAGTTAGGGGGGCAGGAGAGGAAGGTACGCAGGATGAGCTGGCAAGTCTGAGCAATTCAGAGGGAGCGCCGGCTACCACGCCTGGTCACCCGCAGGGACAGGGACCCTCCTCTTCTGTGTCTGTGGCATGCACTCCACCTCCTGCCTGCGCCACACCCCAAGGCTAGGGGAGACTGAGGACAGAGGGGGTAGGTGACGGGGCAGTGAAGGGGAGACAGGACAAAGGGACGGGGACGGGGCACAGAGGGGGTATGCGGACAGCTGCTGCGGTTGTGGCAAAACCCAGTCCATGTGTGCTGCAGGGTCTGAAATGACCCCTGCGCCCCAAGGGCTGTGTCTGGGCTCCGGCAGAGATGCGCTCTGGCCAGAAGCTCCCAGCACCCTTTCTTCTCTCCCCCCCCCTCTGTCCAGCACCGCCCGCCCTCTGGGGCCACCCTCTGCTTTGTCACACAGACCTTCCCAACTGAGGACTCCCTTTCCTGACAGAACCAAATGAGCTGCTAGGCCTGAGACCCGGCCTCCCTGTCAGCCACAGGGCCCTCCAGCCACCCATGGGCCTCACAGCCTCCTCCCGCAGGGCTACTCTCCCTCTTCCTGTCAGGCTGGGGAGACAGAAATCCACAGCCTGTCAGCCGTGAGTGGACCTGGGGTGCAGAGCTGAAGTGCAGCCCCCTAGGGGCCTCTGGAGGCCAGCAAGCTGGCAGTGACTCATTCCCCACGGCATTTCAGGCAGGGAGCCAGGCTGGTGGACAGGGGCTGGCCAGGGGCTCCAAAGGGTAAGGGAGAGAGGGTAGGGAGGGGCCACATGCACACCTAAGAGAGGAAGAGAAGGAATTCTGAGCAGAGTTCGGCAGGGCTGTTTTCCCGAGCCAAGCAGTGAGCCTCCCCACTCCACCTCCAGCAATGTGGGCTCTGGACACCGGGGAGGGGCTGCCAAGCAGCGGAGGGAGGGCTGGGAAGGAGAGGGTGGGGAACATGGGAAACAGGGACTGGCCCTCAGGGAGGCGGATGACCCAGAATGTTGGTGGGAGAGGTCAGAACGGAAGGGCAGGGCCAGGTGGCCCGCAAGGCCCAGCTTTTAATGGGGGAAGAGCTAGGATCTGCTCCAGGGCTACCAGCATGTTCAGGGACAGAGAATAGTAAACCACCACCACTGCCCTGGGGATAAAGTTTCCTTTCTGAGGCTGCTGACCTGATGGGCCCCCCCTTTGCAGCTCCCTGTGGCCAAGACTTGAATGTGGTCATGCTGGGTCCGCTCTGTCAACCCGGACGCCCTCTCACCAGCACACACCCAGGGCCTACATCCCTGCTGCTCGAACCGCTCCTGTGACACGGCCCGGTCATCTGTGGGCCTCAAACTCCTAGCACAGCTTCCTGCTAAGAACACTTCCCTAGTCCATCTCTGTAGACGAAGTGATACTCCCAAGAAGAAGATTTCGGGCTAGTATGCAAACTCCTCTGCCCACCCCATCCACCCCAGAGCTGGGCTTCAGAGGCCTGGGCTCTGAAGGTGCTTGAGCGTGAGGGAGGGGTGGACTTTCAGAGCTGGGCATTAATTAGGTCAGAAGAATGGGAATGGAAGAGAGGACCGCAGGCTCAAATCCTCCTCCTGGTGACCAGCCCCTAACAGGCAGATAGCAGGGAAAGCACATCTTGAGGGTCCTCCAACCTTATGCACAGTCGCACCTGTGCCAAATGGGAAGGGTGGTGTCCTAGAGGACAGCCAGAGGCAGAGGGCTGCCCAGGGATTACTGGCTTTGGGGCAAGGCCACCTTGAAATGCCTGAGGTGGTCGCTGGGCATCACCTGTGTATGTAACCATGGTAATAGGGAAGGGCAGGAGAAACCAGGGCAGAAAGAAGTCCTGGGGACTGATGTTGCACTGCACAGGAGTAGGAATTAGTGTGCTGCGCAGGGGCCCGAGCAGACTTCAGAGTGAGGGCCTCAGACACAAAAGGGCTCCCTGTCTCTCCTCTGCACACTGGCTGGCTCCTCCATGTCTCCCCTCAGACTCCCAGGCCACACGGTAGCCCCAGGCTCCCAGCTGCAGTGGCTTCCAGAGCTTGTCTCAACCACTTTCTTCCCCTCCCACGTTTCCAGGGTCTCAGATCTCCAGTCTCAGGAGGAAAGCCTCCAGACCAAGTGCAGCAGCATGTGACTGCACCTGGTGCCTTAAAGTAACACAGCCACTACTAAGCAGCCTTCTCCCCACTTCCTCCCCATTTGCGGGCTCCTGGCACATCAGCCTCTCCAGGTTTCTCCCTGCCTCTCCTGCCCAGCACTCGCTGCCATGATCTCCACCCCCACCCCCAAGTTCCCCCTCTAGGGATCCACTGACCCTAGGCAGGACTCAGGCAGCAGTGCCCACTCCTAGCCTTTGTCCCTCTGACGTTCGTTCTGCAGGGACCTTCTGCAACTTCTCCTAGACCAAAGAGCTTTCACCCTCAAGCTCTGTGGCTCAAAGGAGGAGAAGCCAAGAAGCCATGCTCTTCCCCACACCCCCTCGCCCCACAGCTCGGCACTGCCAGCAGTGTAACCAGCACTGCAAAACAAGAACTTTAGAAGTCAGATTATTTTTTCCTTTAGAGACAAGTGACACCACTGGGCACAGCCACAACCCCCTCTGCTCAGCTGAGATGACAAGCAGGTGCTGGCTCCAGGGGTCTGGGTTCAGAACAATAGCAGCCTGGGATGCCCAGTCTCACTGTGCTCCCCTTCCCCGCATTCCCCTTGCTATGAAAGATGCCACCACACCCAGACATAGTAAGATGATTGTGATCTGAGGCAAACGAGGTCCCAAAGAGCCGAGGCTGAGTCTCTGACAGCCAGTCTGCAACCTGCTGCCGTCTGCGCTCCCTCTGCCTCCTCGCTCCTTGGTTCACCCCTTCCAACCTGGCAAGATGCAAGCCTGGTCCCTGCCCTTTGCTGGCTGCAGGGCTTGATGGCACTGACCTTCCCCTCTGCCCAGCCCTGGACCAAACAGGGCTCCAAGAGAGCGGGCATCACACCATTCTCACAGTCTGGCCTTCTCTCATCCCACAGTGAAAATGGGAAGACTGTGCAAGGCCCAGGTATGCTGGGTAATGCCGCCCAATGCACAGACTGGGCCTCGAGGCCCAAATTAGAACTGAAATACTGATATCAACCCAACTCATTCCCGGCCTCCAAGTGCCTCTGGGAAAGTGCTCAATAGCCTCACCCATGTCATCAGAGGCCCTGGGTTAGCTCTGCTTAACAACCAACCACAGAAAACACAGGCCAGGCCTCCCCAGCCAGCCCTTGGGGGCTGCTTCTCTGCAAGGACCTGCTCCTCAGCAACGCATCTATTCAGCCTGTCTCAGAGCCGACCTCTCCATCTGCCAGGCTGCTGCGGACCACCCAACCACCACCCCAGCAAGAGGCCTCCCACAGCATCTGTGCCCAGAGCCTCCCCTCCCCAAAGGATGGTGCTGTCGTGTTCCGCTCCTGTTGCTGGGCCCCGCTGGCACACATAATTACCACCAGCACTGGAGTTGAGTCCACAGAGCCAGGAAATTACACGCTGGCAATGTGCTGCATCTACCCAGCACCCTGGGCACAGTCCTCCTGTCAGTCGGTGACACAGGCTTTCCCATATCTACAGAGCCGAGGGTCTGAGCTGGTGGTACTATTAGCCCTTGTGTCACCAGCACAGCCTTTCGCAGAGTGGGGCTTTGTGTTAGAATAAACCAAAACTGAGAGCCAGAATGATGTCTTATCTGCTAAGTCCCAAATGAAAACAGGCCCAGGAAATATTTTTTAAAAATAAAATAACATGCTGGCTACGGTGGTGCATGCCCATAATCTCAGCACTGTGGAGGCTGAGACAGGAGGATCATAAGTTTGAGCCCAATCTGGGCAGCTTAACAACTTATTTTGAGACCCTGTCTAAAAAAAAAGGGTTTAGGATGTAGGTCAGTGCAAAGGCCCTGGATTCAATCCCTAGTACCACAAAAATAAATCCAATCACATCAACCAAAAAACTGAATGGTACCCTCCATCTCCCAACCAGATCAGAACCTAAATGTTTTGAAAATGACTGAGTCAGAATCAAGTGTTTTTTTAATGAGGAAAGCACAAATGGAGCAACCAAAATGTAGCAGCCATCTTTGTGTTCATTTCCTTTCTTCGTCTCCTCAAAATCCTGCAGGAGGGCCTTCTTAGCCCCATTTTACAGAGGAGAAAACCAGGGCCCAGGGAAGTAAGGAAGTTGACCAGGCCACACAAGCTCTAAGTGACACATTTAAGATTCAAGTATCCAGACGCGCAGCACTGGGTATGGCACAGAGTTAGCAAACCTGTAGGACTCGAGGCCCTAGAAATGCTCCCCTCCACCCCACTCTGCTCCAGGCCCCTGCATCCTTTCCCAGAGCCCAACACCAGCAGCGGTTTCTTCCCCTGCTGAATCGAGCTCATGGACTCAGTCTGGTTTAGCACATCTTTTAAGCCCTGGGATCAGTGTCTTGTAAACAATGAAGATTCCTATAGCTCCTGGCTCCCCAACTGTTGGAAAATCAGGCTGACTTGATCTACTGTCCTTTTAAAAGCTGTAATTTGACTTCCGGGAAGATGGCGACCGGGTAGGCAGCAGAGAGAGAACCTCCCAGAGGATTACCACCCAAACAATGAAATATAGCAATATGAAGACAGAAATGAGGACTTCCGGGAAGAAGACGACCAGCCGAGAGAGCGAGTGCGGAGGGAAGAACGGCTTCAGCTCCTGAACCCGACAGAGAACGCGCTACTGGGACAAA